>JASDQU010244560.1:127583-142951 GCA_032191745.1 Picea mariana
TTTGTATGGGCTCTAACAATGTACTCAACTCCATTCTTAAACAAGTGATACTTATTCTCATGATGATGAAAAATAGCTTTTCTATCATATAAATATGGGCTTCCCAACACAATACCACAGATATCCAAAGGAATAACATCAAGCTCTACCTCATCAATAAAATTTGTAGTGATAGAAAACCTAAGTTTACACCTTCTTGTCACCTGTAATTTAGCATTATCACATCTCCAACCAAGAGGGTATGGATTAGGATGTGGAATTGTTTCCAATTTTAATTTCTTAGCAGTGTCTTCAGATATAAGTTTTGTTTGAGATCCAGTATCAAATAGAGTATATATTTTGGTATGCTTTGAAACAACCCTTATGTGAAAAAGTTCAATTCTCTCTTTTTCTTGTTGAGTTACATTGAGATTATTGTTACTTGAAGAACTAGTACCTGCAATAGAACCATTACCTTGATAACCCATGGCTGTGATGTTTGTTTCATCACCCGATTCAGAACCTAAATCATGTTGTATGGTTGCAGCAGTCTTTGACTTCCCTTTGTTTCCAAACTTTTTGGGTCTTCTTTCAGGATGAAGTTTCCAATAATGGTCTTCATCATGGCCATCTTTTGAACAATGTTTGCATGTAAATTTTTCTCCCTCTTTCTTAACAGTAGCATTCTTTTTTACATTTCCCTTGAAATTCCTCTTTCCTTTGTCTCCATGAATGAAAGGCTTCTTGTTACCCTCATGAGTTTCATTCCTTCCTCTTGCTTCCAAATGAGTGTCCTGAACACAAACTTCATCTAGATTTGAAGGATTAAACATGAGTATTGTATATCTCAAATAACTATGTAAAGCTCCAATGTATTTGAGTAAAGTTTCTTGAGAAGACAAATCTACTCCCAAAACCAAATCTCTTCTCCTAAATTCTTGAGTAAATCTTTTCACATTTTGTCCTTTAGCTTGTCTAAAAATTTTCCAATCCATAGTAGCTTTTTGCATATATGCCAATGCATAAAATTGTCTTTTAATTGCAACAATAAAATCATTCCAAGAGGTTAAAATTTTACCATGTTTCTTCATGTCCTCTTGAGTCTTGGCTTCCCACCAAATGAGTGCTGCACTATCCAATCTTAAAGAAGCAAGCTGAATCTTAGTTTCATCATCTTGAATTTTTTGTATCATACAATACACCTCAATCTGACGAATCCAATTATCTAATTTCTCAGCATTTACCTCTCCATTTTACATTGGCAATTCAAATTTAATATCAAGTTTTAACAAAGGAATTTGTGAAGGATTTTTACCATGTCCTTTTGGAGAATTTGGAAGAGGTCTTGAACTAGTAGTAGAAGAAGAAGAAGATGGAGGTGAGGGTGGTGGAGAAGCACCATTCCCTCCATTTTTATTTGGAGTTTTATCACCACTGTCTCCCTTGTGATTTGAAGGGTTGGAGCCTTCACCTTGCAACCTTGTATTCCTTTCTTCCATCAAGAGTTTCATCATTTCTCTCATTTCCATGAAATCCTTTCTGAGATATTCATCTTCTGTAGGAGTATGTTCATGACTCTCTTCATGAGCCATACTTGGTGAATGCCTCCTTGAAACTTGTGGTGATGATATAATCTTCCTTCTTGAAGGATGAGAACTTGGCTCTACAAGTTGACCTTCTCCTCTTGTTAGTTTCAACCTTGTGAGCATCAACAAAAAAAACACTTGCAAATAATCAAGTCTTCAAAAACCTATGCTCTGATACCAACTTGATCTAAAAATGAAGAAGACTTGTATTCTTGAAAATATTTGCAAGATTTAATTCATGTGTTAAAATGCAAATGGATCAATTTTGCAACACAACTTTTATAGAAATTACTCATTCAAGATGCATATAAACAACAACAATAAACAGTGAACAGAAAACACATAACACAACAAATGATAAAGGAGTTCACCCCTCTCTTGGGCTACATCTCCTAGTCCAACTTCCAATGGATCTTTTGTATTATTTTCTGAAAGTGCTCAAATATGTGCTTTACAATGCTCAAAATGCCAAATAGATGGCTCCAATGGCTTCAAAACGTCCAAAAACCCCTAGCTGGACTTTTTTGGCACCTCGTTGGGCCAAAAATTGAAGAAGATAGGCTTCTTGGAAGTTCCCCTTCAAACTTGTTGTCTCTGGATCGCCAAAATGCACCCTTGCCTCCTCAACCTAGCCCCCACATGCATAAATGTGGAAAACCCAGCACCGAGTGCAACCGCACAATCGGTACAAACTATAGGACGGTTACGCGTCAGCCCTTAATTGCCAAGGCCCGTGAGCACATGGGCCACCACATGACCTCACGCTAATACAAAAAGGGCTAAGACCCAAAGAAAATAGCTATGTGCCAAGTGTTGCTGAATGGGGTGTTAACCGTTTAAACTTCTGCGTGTTTGTATAGAGGTTGGGTCATATGCAATAACAACATAACCGCGGCTTAACCATTTGAAATGTGAATTCACACGCATTTAATCCACCAGTCATATGTATTACCAATATAACCGTGGGTTGGGGCTAAGCCCTAGCCCGACCCCCATTGAAATGAACACAATTCAAACTTAAATATTTTGTAAACCATATATATAATAAGCAACATGTTATGGCGCGTTGGTTGGCGGACTTTGCAAAGACTTTACATGCCAGTGGAGGTCGTGGGGTAGAGTCCGGTGGACTCCATATAATATTTATACAACCAACCAATAACAGGGTGCCACGTGGCAACAAACCATTCACTATGATAATGCCACATGTTGTCATCCCATTCACTGCAAACAAGCCACATCATATGCCAACTATCCACATGGTTGCCTACCACGTTTCATACGGCCCTGCCACATGTCGTATGGTCTATCACGTCAACATCCGTACGATCTGTACAGACTGTACAATCAGCACATTTTTTTGATTGTTGGTCGTTTTGAACAGAACGATATATCTCTCTCATCCGATGTTCGTTTGAACCCAAAAGAGTTGTGTTGGGTTTGTGATGACAAGGCCTACGCTCCTATTCAATTTGAAGCGATTTCAAGCACTTTGAATTTTGAGCAAAATTTGATCCCCTGGATCAGCGCAAGAATATGAAGGCACATAGATCACCTCCAGAGTACATGATCACAGAGGACGATGTAGACATGATAAACCAAATTTTCCAGGATCATACAATCGAGTATTTTGAGAATGTTGTGCGCCATAGAGATATAATTCAAGAGGATATGAAAGACATGTGCCAGTTCCTCAAGCATATCGGGGAAGCGCAGGAAGATGGTAGCAACAAAGGAACATGGTTGTCAGCATCAAATGAAAGAGGAGAACCAGAAACAAGTGAGTGGGATATAGTCCACACAATACCGTAACTGAGTGCAACATTTCACATTACACCCAGCATGTTGCGCATCGATGAGATTGTGGGGAAGACACCCTTAAAGGACTTATCTCAACTCCAATTGGTATTTTCACGAATACCATCCAAGGCTCTACATAAATTACAGGTTAGTGTTACTTAAGAGGTACAATATCATGCATGCATAGACAGAGCCAAATTATAGTAGGTAAAGGATAAATGGGACAATATGGAATTGATATATGATCATGCCAAGCTTGAGACCTAAGAGGAGAGGGAACACATGAATGGATTGGAAAAAAAAGTGGCCAAAACTTATGAGAAGATTCCAAATATTGCACAGAGGGATGAACTCATAGCAATTGATAAGATTGATCATATCACACAAGAAATCAATCAATATCAACAAGATATCAAGAATATCCAGGAAAAGCTCACACCTACCACTCCACCGGAGGTAAGGGAGCAAAGGAAGTAGGAGGCAACATAGCAACTACATGAGATAGAGTGACATGTTAGTGCAACAACCGACTCATTTGACAAAGAAACAGGACTATAGGCGATGTTGGAAGAGGATCAATAGGTCCAGCAGTGGGACAAGGAAGAAGAAAGGATAAGCGTAGTTATCTAGGACCTCAAGCAGAGGAAGAAGACAATGTCCATCCCGAAGTGCATCAAAAGGGTGCAGGATATGAAGAAACTACATATATAACTCACCAGTGCACAGACACAGAAAAAGGAGTGCGAGGCTCAAATGGAACTACTTCAAGAGCGAGTAGAATAAGTCATTGCACAGGAAGAGGAAGCCAAGTCATTTATGGCACAAACCCAGGCAGAGTGTGCAGGGTTGATCAGTGACAAGATTACAGTGCAGACAGTAGACACACTTAAGGAGATGACCACGCAGGCTCAAACACAAGAAGCAAAGCTCAAGGAGAAGTTCCAGAAGATCACTAAGAAGATCGTCAAGGCACAAAAAGGTTAGGTGGCTTAGGACGAGCCACATGTTAGTGTTGGGGGCCTGTTGGAAGTAAGCCAAAGCAGCAAGAAAGGCTATTTTGGGAAAGAAAGCATGCACGAGGGAAGTGACAGCTGGAAGAAGGAGCAACACGCATGCATAGAATACCTAACGATTCTAGGGTTAGGGTTTTTATAATACATTGTAATGGCTAGTGAGCCATAAAAATATAAATATAGATACCTGGGTCTCATAGAGAGGGAATGAGTAGAGTTAGCAGGGAAGTAGAGACTAGAGAATTCATGTTTTGATAACTAGTTGTAATATTTTTCTATACGACCTAATTTTGTAAGATGTTGAGTTGGAGAGGAGTAAGGAGGGTAGATCTTGAGGGTTAGAATGCAGGGTGAGGAGCTTGGTGTGATCTAGTCTGCCTCATAATAGATCTTGACCTGATTGTGAAGAGTTGTAAAGCGCGCGATGCTGTAGTTGTGGAACTACCACAATAAAAGAGCTAAGAGATAGATCTTTGTGGACGTAGCCCAGGAGGGGTGAAGCATGTTAAAACCTGCGTTATGTGATTGAATGCATATGTTTCTTTACTATCTTCAATACTTATTAATGTATTGAAAAAATGGGTTTATTATATTCCATGCATGATTGTGAATGATAGTTTATTGTGTTAATAAGTTAAACTAGAACTGTCAAGGTATATTTCACAGATATCCACTCAATCCTGGGTTGCAAACGCATGAGTATTGCAGCCACCCATTAAGACTATCTCGGGTGAGACTGCACAATGCATTATGTGTGCTATGTTTCCTTATGGTTTACCAGGAGGGCCAATAGTTTTAGAGGATTTGTTGGAACCCGAACAGACATGAACCCTGGGTCACTCAAGATAAGATATAAACTTAGATCATAATAAATAGTAACCAACAACAACCAACTGTCAACCTGTTATGATACCACTTGATCCAGAAATTATCTTTTAAAGATTTGGTTAAGTATTTTTCATGAGTTTATTTACCATTTATAAATTGAAGAGAAGAAGAATATTTAATGAAATAAGGTTGAAACCATCATAAATAATTCATAACAAAAAATGAACATTAATAACAACAAACCATAATGCCAAAAATTGTTAACGTAGTTCGACAAAGTTGCCTACGTCTACAGGCCTTTATCTCGGTGGGGGAGGTTTTCTTATTAATATTAAATTCTTCAAACATACATCAAAATTACATCAATTATATTAAAAACTAGTCTGGATGTGTTCTTATCGACCTTAAGAATCCAACAGAACTAATTTCACTGAAAAAGGCTGAGCGGAGCTCTCGGAAATGGCCTCCAAAGTTCGCTTCCTCAATGGATTCTTTGTATAAAAATGGCTTGAACTCCACAAATTGTTCATCATTCTACTATTATGAACCTCTCATGGCCATTTTTGCACCACTTTTGTCACCTGAATGAGAAAAATAAGGGTACTTACAAGCCTAGTTGGGTTAGCTGGGCAAGACAACAGTAGAGGAAAGAGTTAGAAGTGTAAAGCATAAAAGATAAGTAAAGAATTAAACTAAGAAGGATAACAAAAATTAAACTATGGTGCATAAGTACATTAGAACAAGAAACAAACAAGACTCATGCCACCAATGGAAAGTATTGTATTAGTGGAAAGAAAACACCAAAGAGAAAGGGAGACTTTGGGTCCCCTCTTCTTCCAAGGGAGGGCTCTTGGACCCCCAAATATTGAGCTCTTCTTACAAATGAGGAACTAGAATGAAATGGTGAAGAGAATCCAAAGAACATTCAATATAGAGGTGATATGAATGGCTAAATGAAATGGTGCTACCACACTCTTGATGAGGAAAGAGGATCCTCCAAGATAATATCAGTAGCACAACAATACAAATGAATTCCTTGAAAATGTAGTTCACGCATGGCCTCTTTTTATAGCGTACCTTTGAGGCATTAGTTAACCAACTTTTAGTGTGAAAAAGGGACCATTTAGGGCACCCTTAGGTCTTTGACCAGCCACCCAGTTGGATTCAGCCAAGATTTGGATGTCAAATCAACTTGGCAGCTGAACTAGAAATGGGTGGGAGGCCGACCAATATCATAAATGCGTCATTTTGAGGGATGCACGGTTTTTTGCATCCACAATCATCCATCGTGCACATGTGCACTTTCTCTTGCATTTCTAAATGGTGCATGTGCGCATGCTCCTTGTGTAGTCTTAGCGCATGTTGATTGTATAGTTTTGGGCCTTTTGGAAATGTATTTTTGGTCATTTTTGGTCCATGGGTGAACTAATACCTGTTTGAAGATGCTAGATTCCTGTGACCATTTGCGGACGAAATTTCACTGATAATAGATGCCCCCTAATGTATGAGGTGAGAAGCATATGTATAGCCAAAATAAATCAATTTTTCTTCTACGGAGAGTGTCATTGTAATAAAGAGTAATGAGGAGAGTGTCAAGAGCGATCCATTGGAGGGAGAGGGGAACCTATAGGACCCAAACCTTTTGCAAGGCGTAAAAAATAAAACTGTGTGCAAACAAGGTGGGCATGCCCCATGCTTGTGTCATGTAAATCAAAAAGATGTAATACAATAATTGAAGTTGTGTGTTGGTGGAGATGACTATAGTGCCCTCGGGGGTGGTTCATAATAGCAGAGGACAATTTTGATGGTGAACAAACTCTAAAAGAGGCAATGACACCTATAATAAATGTCGATGATTTATAGGCATTGATGGCCTAACAATGTTCAGAGGTCTTTGGAAAAAATAAAAACAACTGCAATTGTCGCAAAGTAAGACCAACCGCAACATGAGAAAGTGTTGATGTCAAATGTCATGGGGGTCAACGACAGCATAAAAAAATGATGGTTCTCTTTGTGCCATCTGAGACTCCTCATTTTGAAGGTAATGAGATTCAAGATATTATCGACCATCTGGAAACTGTGCTGATGTCGACTGAAAGGGAGACACGACTCCAATAAGCGGAGGGCTTCATGAAATCCACTGGATGAGATCAAGAACTTATGAGTAACATGGATTAAGTCAAATAATGGTGAGACTCGAGACTACCCTTGGTTGGGGATAAAGGGGGTGTGGCAGAAACCATAAAACTAGACCTAGCGTCAGGGGGACGACTAGGTGTGGGTTAGATGGTGCCAGAGGCGTGACAAAGTGGATAAAATCAGAGATCATGGGTACATAGATGGTGAGATACTCGGGGTTTATGGATGATATCAATGAGAGTATAAGATAATGGATTCCCCAACCAAGGGTGACATGGGTTGCTTTTCCAAAAGGAAGAAGGTTGCCAAAGGTGATGACAAAAAAACTATGTAAAATGTTGGAAACAAAGGCTTTATACAATTACAAAAAGAATAAAAAATAAGTTGGGATAATTGTGAAGATACAGAAATGGGTGCCCTAGTGTAATATGGCTTGGCCTATGATGGCACAAGTTTCTTGGGAAATAGGTGGAGGGTGGGGGCCCCATAGGTGGGTTTCTTTATTCGGTAAGTGAAACGAAGGACAATTTGCATATGGGAAAATTGAGTGTGGAGGAAATGGATGGTGAATGCCACTGCAGAAGTGTAGTCAAGAGAGAACCATGATGGTATATCCTAGGAGTCCATTGGGTAGGTTAGAAAAATGAGTAAAAGGAGTATGCATATGATTTTCCAAAAATGCGTAAGACTAATGGGACTCCCAACCCTAGAGGGTGAAAATAACATGTGTATCAAAATGCCCAGGGGAACTATGAATGGGAAAACTCATGTGGGGGATAGTGCTACCAGGTGATAGTACCGAAATGCAGTGGAGGTGATAGTAATGTAGAGTCGGATATAGGGATCCTAGAGGCAAAGATCGAAGGGTGTGACTGGGAGATGCATTTTTATATTCAGAGGGAATGATGGCATGCCAGTGTCAATAGTATACTTGAAAGGATACTGCTGAGTTGTAATGATCAGGTACCTAAACACATGAAAAACAAATACTCGATGTGAACAATATCTAAAGAGAAAGATCATACAACAGTTATTTAATAAGGTAAGCATGCGTACCTGAGTGAAATATGAGAAAAATTCCCCCCAGGGGGTGAGGATGGAAAGTGGCCTAGGGAATGGAATGGTGTCGGTGATGGGGTTCTGACCCCATGGCTGGAGAAAGATTGAAAAACAGATGCCCGAAGCTCCCAAAATTGAGTCAGGAGCTCTGAAGAGCAGGAATAGCAGGTGCTGCGATGATGGGGCGTCTACCCCAGGTCCGAAGGGACCGATAGTTGGTGGGGCACTGCCTCCTGAGAGAGGGCTAGGTGGTGGTTCTCTAGAGGCACCATGAGTGTCTCTATATGTATTTTTCTATTTTTGGGTATTTATATAGGCCCATGAGCCTACTTGGTGTGGTGACACCAGTTTTGTATCGATAGGGGTGAGGTGGTTCACCGGCCTACGAACGTTGTACATGTACTATATATATATTTTTGTAAACATTTTGATGGCATATTTGACCGATATATATATATATATATATACATTTTTGGATCTTTGTGATGTTCTCATGTGTTTTATGTTTTCTGTTGATGATGTCTAATTTATATGCTATTACAGATTATTGATGTTTGATGTATGCATACTGGTAGCTTGATGTGATAAATGCCATTCTAACACTAGGTTAGCCATATTATCTGATATTTGATTAAATTGTCTTGGAATATGTGTAAATGTGATGAAATCAAAATGTCAAGATAATATTCTAACTTGCAGGTATTTGCGGAGGAGGAAAGGATCGCGGACACAGTACACATTGTTGAAATGGAGGACTACCAATTGGGAATCTAGAAAAACACTAAGGTGACGAATATGGCGATGGTTGGCCTCAGCGAGGAGGCCAATGAAGACTATGTATTCTACTTGGTTATTAGTTATTGAACCCAAACATATGCCACTGGAGTGGAGCATCTCATGTGAGGGTGAATAGAGGGCCCAAGCGGCTGAAGCGAGATTCTGTGTCCAATGGCTAGCTCCGTCGGTGTAACCAATGTGGTAGGCGGATGGAGGAGGCATCTGTCAATAACAAAAATGATAGATTAGATGTGAGGTATGGAAGAAATAAGATTAAAAAGTCTACAAAAAATGTACAAAAATAAAAAGCCTAGTGTAGAATGACTATGCTCAGGCGTAAAATTTCTTTAAGTACAACTCATTGATGGGTTCTTTGGGAGGATGGCCTTCAGGAGAGGATAGAATGTACGCACCTTTAGTGAGGAAATGTTGGATGATGTAAGGTCCATGCCATAGTGACTCAAATTTTCCATGGTCAAGGGTATCATGAGAAATATAGTAAGAAAGGACGAGGTCGCCTTCGTTGAATGAGTGAAGGTTGACGATCTACCTCATTGTTCTGTAACAAAGATCGATGATCTTCATCCAGGAACTCTAAGTTCAGCTAACGTTGCTCCATTGGAGCAGTGTCAGGTAATATCTCAATAGTGGTGCGTAAGGTGGGAATTTTGAGCTCGATGGGAAGAGTGGCCTCGACCCCCTGGGCTAGATGAAATGGTGTGAAACCAGTGGCAGTTTTCACTACCGTGCGATAAGCCCATAGCGTAGAAAATAACATATGATGCCAACTGGTCTTATGTTTGTTAACTGTGTGCTGCAACATGGTTTTGAGGACCTTGTTGACTACTTTGACCTGTACATTTGACTGAGGGTAATATGGGGAGACAAAATCGTGGGAGAAGCCTAACCTAGATGAGAGTTCGACAAAAATTTCATTCTAGAAATGTTTCCTATTATTAGAGACCAGTTTTAGTGGTACTCCAAAGCAGGAAATGACGTGGTTAAAGAAAAAATGTGCTATAGTGTCAATGGTGTTGTTGAAGGTAGGCATGGCTTTAGCCCACTTGGTGAAGTAATCGACTATAATGATGATGTACTTATGTCCATTGTTGGATGGAGGGTTGCAAGTCATGAAGTCTATGCCATATTTGCAAAAAGGGCCAACAGTAATGACTGGGTGTAGTAGAGTAGGTGTTTCTCATTCTTTGTTGGCATAAATTTGATATCTGTCACATCACTTCACAATGTGGATGCAATCATGAAATAATGTAGGCCAAAAGTAATCGGCGCAAATGATTTTATGAGTGGTGGACATCCCTGAGAGGTGGCCCCCACAAGCATCGTTGTGGAAGTCATTCAAGACTCGATCGGCCTCATCGATAGTCAAACATCGTCAGAGTACAGTGTCGACTCCTCGCCGATATAATATATCACTGATAAGGAGGTAGCAAGGATCCTGATGACGAATATGTTTACAATCATCTCTGGAGAGGTGGTTTCCAAATTTTTGTGTTCGGAGGTAGACGAGAAGATCGTCGTACCAAGGATCATCTGAGGGGATGTAAAAGAGATGTTCGTTAGGGAAATTGGTATTGATGGGGGTATTGGTAGTATAAGAGGGAAATGTCATGATGAGTTCGGTGAGGATGAGGGCTTTCGTTCTCTTGGGTGTTGAAAATTCAAGGTCGTACTCCTGAAGGATGATGATCCATCGGGAAAATTTACCATTAATTTTCCAACGACTGAGCAAGTATTGCATGGGGTTGGAATCTTCTATGACTTTGGTAGTGTGAATTAGAATATAATGGTGCAGCTTCTAAACTGTGAGAAAAACTGCAAGGGCTAGTTTCTCTTCGTGATTGTATTTCAAGGGTGTCCCTGAAAGGTTTTTACTAATGTAGTAAATTACATGCTCACGATCATCATACCCTATTTGGATGAGAAATCCTACTACTAAGATGGTTGAGGCCAATATGTAGAGGATATAGTCGTGATTATAGTCAGGTGGACTAATCAACGGGGCATTGGAGAGGGCCATTTTAAGATCATCAAAAGAGGTTTGCACATGGTCATCCCAATGGAATGGGATGTTGGGGCGAAGTAAGAGAAGGAAGCCATGTGCACGAGTAGCATAATCTGGGATAAAGCACCATAAAAGTTAGCTTTTCCTTGTAATCTTTGTAGTTGGCATAAATTCCAAGGGGGTGGAATTTCTGTAATGTATTGGACTTTGAGGGGGTCCACGGTAATGACACAATGGAAAATGATGAAACCAAGGAGGCACCCAACAGTGACATAGAGCATGCACTTGAGGGGGCTCAAGCGGATGTTGTACTGACAACACCTTTGGAAGATGATTCGTAAATCATTGAGATGTTGAGTGTGTTTCTTGGATCGAGCTGTGAGTTCATCCAAGTAGGTGAGAATGATTTGAGCCAGATCATGAAAAATGTATGTCATGGTGCGTTGGAAAGTGGCTCCTACGTTCTTGAGGCAGAAAGGCATGAGATGATACGAAAAAGTGCCCCAAGGGGTAGTGAATGTGGTTTTGTACTGATCGGCTGGGTGAATTTGGATTTGGTTGTAGCCAGATAAACCGTCCATGAAGGACAAAGCCTCGTGACTCACACAATCATCAATAATTTGGTCGATGAAGGCTGTTGGGAAGTTGTCTTTGAGACATGAATTATTGAGATCATGAAATTCCATACAGACATGGATGGTGCCCTATTTTTTGTTAACAGGTATAGGGTTGGAGACCCGTGATGTATAGGCGATGGGGTAGATGAACCCAACAGCGCGTAGTTTGTCAATATTGGCTTTGATGTTCGCCACTTTGGATGGGTGTAGCGGGCGCTTTTTTTGGTGAACATGTGTGATATCAAGCCAGGTGTCGATATGATGTTCGTCAATAGAGGGATCAAGGCTAGGCATCTCTGTGTATGACCAGGCAAAGATGTCCCAATATTCCTGGAAGAGAGCTTTGTAGGAGGTGATTTCTTCAAGAGATCATGCGGTGCCAATGGTGATTTCTTCTATGACTCCAGATTTGATGGAAATATCGATTTTGATGGTGGGGGAAATATTGGCCATATTTCCTTCTTCAAAAGAATCGGGGGCAAGGATAGGGTTATTGAACCAATCTATATGTTCCGATGGGAGAAAATATTTTGTTTCAACTGTGTATATGTGGTTTTGTTTAAGAGGCATGAAGGCTTCCTGTGAAGGAAATAGTGCTCTATGGTGGAGTGCATCCCATGGGCAATCGGGTTTAGTTAACTCTTCAAGGATGTCTTTGTCACATTGAAACTGTCGAGAATATAGGGGATCGAGAGGAGTAATTTTGGTGACTATCACTGTGGGGTTGTTTTATGGTGGTAACGATGTAGAGGCGATATTGTAAGGAGTTTGTGATGGTTCACTCAACGTAAACCAAATATCGAGATATTGTGGGTTGAAAATGGTAGTCGGGCATAGAATTTTTGTGGGGAAATGAATTGGAGAATTGGGGGGATTTGGGGGTAAATCCTCATATAAAACATCTAGGAACCATGGGGGAGTAGGGATTGCCTCAGGTTCCAACAAGAATATATGAACCACATCAAGTGATCGGGTAGGGGTACTCACTGGTTCTGTTGGAGGAGGGGGTGTAGGGTTTTGAATAAGGGCCAGTTGGTGACACCTGTATTCAATGATCATAGGAAATTGATATGTGAAATGATCAAGTGATTTGCATAGAGAGAAAGGGAATCTCATACATTCATTGACCGAGGTCGTGACATAATGGATGTCAGTGACATGTGTTGGGTTGGGTTCTTGCTGAAAGCTCTGGCGTACGGTTTTTATCGTCTACCAGAATTGAATTAACACTGGACAATGGTGTGTGTAATGGCCATATTCTAAATAGACGGCACATGAAAATTTGGTTCACAATCATTTTCTATTTATGTTAGGGGAGATAGTGGCAGTACTGGATGAAGCGACGAGCAGTGGTGGTGCTCGAGGGATTTGAATTAGATTGCATAGCTCTGGCAGAGATGGGAATTTGTTGGTGGGGTGTCTGTCTTTCTTGCATAGTGTGCAAGGAGGTTGGATACATGGGGGAAGTGGAGTGGCGGGCTCTTTATTTTTCCATCTTCTCCAGTTGTAGCAGGGGTGCTAGTGAGTGGGAGTGTGGGTGGGATGGTGGGGGTAAGTATGGGAATTTGCATCAGGATTCCTTCTGTTTGGGGATGGAGGCATGGTTGAGGAACCATCTCAGGCGGATGTAGATACCAGACTGGAATTGCGAGCACCATATTAGGAAGGGTAAGCATTGCAACTACCTAGAAATCTCGTACACCCAGTGGGGGGTAAAAGAAATGGATTTGGGTAATGGCTTGGGGGATTATTTCCAAAACTGGGATATGGCCTTAGGGGAGGGGAAGATCAGGAACGGGTAGAGATGGAAAAGTTCCAGGGGATTCCTGAGGGATAATTTCTATGACTAGTGGGACGTCAGGGATAAAATAGGCCTCTATGGGAGGGAGATTATCTTCAGTTATCGTTCTGTTGGTGGAGACAACACATATTTGTGCTGAGGGATGGATGAGCAGTGGTGCTCCATGGTATGTCCCTAACAAGGATGGGTCTTTAAAAATTATGGGGCCCATCTCGATGAGTGGATAGGAATATGGATTAGTGTGGACAAAAGGGAGAATGTTTTCAGTGTTGGATGACGATTTAGGCTCATAATGTGATACTTGATCTATGGTAATGATCTTTTTGTTATGGGGAAACATCATGGTTTGGAATACAAAAGAGGCGATGACCTTCATAGCATACATGTAGCTACGAACAAACAAGATATTGTAGTCGAACGGGGCATCGATAACCTCGATGTCAATAAGAATGGTTTTTCCCCCTAGTTCGATGGGGACATTTTGGAAGAGCCCCTCGGGAGATGAGGGTGTTATGTCGTAAGCCCTTAGAGTAATGGCGGACGATATTATATCTGGAGAGACAAGTTTCTGCCAGACGGTTTTGGACATGATGTAGGTGGATGTGCCTTCTTCAATGATGAAGAAATGAACTGTGATATTCCATATTTTAACAAATATTTGAAAAGCAACAAGAGTGGGGACACGAGGTTCCCCACTATTGAGATTGAAGGTGATGAGTTGAGTATCGGTAGGGTTGAATACCCCCAAAGTAGGAAGTAATGAATTCCATTGAGTAGGATAGGTTTGAAGAACTTCTAAGACTAACATGGCAATGGGGGATTATTCCAAGTCATCAACCAAACTATAATTGTGGGCTTCCCTAGCCTGAGGGTTGTTGACATTCCTCTGTAATGGGATGCAAGGGATGCAAAGAGGTGTTTCGGTATTAGGGCACAGAATCATCAAAGGAGGGACCATTGTGACTGGGATGGCCTATGAGGTAGTGGGAGTAGGGTCAAAGGGTGTGTTGTATTGACAACTGCGCGTTTGTAGAAGGACTTCTTCCTCACTAGTGAGAAGGATAGTACAATCTGTTGGAGGTCCTGGGTTGGCGTACAGTCCCATTTGTGGTGGGGTTGGATGCATATCCTATTGGGTGTTCATTACCCCTTGATGTGGTATGGGGTTTTGTAATAGAGTTGGGGGGGTTTGTTGCACATATTGTTGTGGGGCCTATTAGGGAGCAAGCAGTACTGGGGGATGTGGTCCATTTCTGGATTCTTTCATCCATTTAAAGTCAGGGATTTGGGGGTAATGGTCAGTATAATGACCATACTCACCGCAAAGATCAAAAGGGAAGTTTGTTCAAATATTGTTGTTGTTCTTCCCCTGGTGTTTGTTGTGATTACCCCCTTGAGGGTTCTGATTCCCCTAGTTCTAGTTGCCCCCGATAGGTTGGTTCTACTAGGGTTGGTTCTGGCTTCCTCCTGGTCCAGGATTATTATTTTTTTGGGTTTTCCCTTTCTTTTTGGTATTGTTCGATTGTTGGGATGGATTTTCCATATTCAGTTGTTCGAAATGATGGACTTGCTGAACGGGGGAGGGTTGAACAAAGTTTACCCCAGCCTGTGGTTGACATTGTGGAGGAGCAATAGGCTGGGGAGGAATAATAAATGGAAAGTATGGATTATTCTATGGTAATGATTTGTAGGATGCATAGGAAGGTGTGGTGTTTTCAATAGTGCTTAAGGTGTAAGTGAAAGTAG
>JASDQU010244561.1:10358-21355 GCA_032191745.1 Picea mariana
TGAAGCTAGTCAATAAACAAGTGTTCCGAGTAAAACAGTCATAACTTCTTCATAGAAAATCCAAATGATGTGGGACAAATTTCATTGGAAATATTATGGATTGTAGTTTCTTTTGTGTGAGTTTCAGAATTGGATGTTAAATATTGAGTGCGGGGCATTCTGTACAAGTTTGGTCTCCTGAATAGACCAGAATTGAATAAAGTCCACCATTCTTTCTATAACTTATTTTTGGGGAGGATTCAAGGAGTGAAACTTGGAGGAATTTTAGAGAATACATTGAGTAATATTATATTTAGGATCAGAGTACTCCAATAATTGAAGAATTGCATAAATTGAAGAAGTCTCAGGAAGCATTATCAGGTTCTATGTGATGATTGGTTGATGGTGATGATTTAATGTAAAGTTTGATTATCTCTCATATATTCTTGGGTGGAAGGAAGGGGCAAGGATGGAGAGTTCAAATCTCTCTTGATATTGGAGGATTGTATCTTCCTCTTGGATTTTTATCCCTCCCTTTACATTTGGACGTTGTAGCTACCTTTGGAAGTCATTACTTCCCTTGAACAATAACTATTGATTATTTCTCATATATTGTGCTTGGTGTATTGTGGTGTATTGGTGTAACTCTTATACTATTGTTCATTTCTCATTGGATATAGTTGAATGGTTTAAGTATAAGTTGAAAAATGTTTTAAATTGTACTTGATACTGATTCACTCCCCTCTCAGTATCAACATTTTCTTCCATTTCAAAATATTGATTGCAGCATTGTTCTTCATGCTTCAAAATTGATTGAAATACATCATTGTCCAGAGAATAAGCACCAATTTTCTCGAAGAAATATTGAATGTTATCTTCCAAAGTAGGAAGAAGTGTTGCATCTTTCTGGAAAAAAAATCATGTCTCTATGTAATCACCTCCTAGTGTTATTTCCTCATTTGAATCCACAAAGATATCTTCTTTTTTCTCACTATTGTAACAAGTTTTATCTTCAAGATCTTGGTCACAACAATATTTTAAAATAATATTAGTTGAATACATGGTCTTACAATAAGAGTGAAAATCTGAATGAAAACCCCTCAATGAAGAAATACTAGCAGTAGGTAAATCTTTATACCATTGTCGAATATCTCCAGAAAAAGAATTCAAAAACATTTTCATTAAAACATCCTCATGATAGATATCCAGTAGATGCATGTAAGCATGAAAATCCTATAAGTGTTGTGCAAGACTTTTCTCATCATCTATATTAAATATTGGAAGATTGTCTCTCCAATCTTATGCATTAGGCATAACATTGGGATAACTAGGTACATTTGAAAATTCAAATGGAGCATACCTTGCAGCTATCTGAGCAACGAATGAAATTGACATTGAAATGCAGTGGATCCACCAGTGAAATCACAGTGGAGTCATTAGGTGAATAAATGAATAGCCCAATGTCTAATCCTTTTCCACCTTAAAGAACCAGAAATGATCTTTGTCAAATCCCAGGGAAAAATATTCCACCTTCGCCCCCCAACAATGACACCAAAAAATGTTATTACTAGAGATTTCTCTTCGCTGCAAAAGAGAAATTCCTAGCACATTTTCAACCAAAATTTGGACTAGAAGCTGGCCCTTCCAACCAAAGAGGCCCCTCTCTTATGATTTCAAAATATTTTCTACTCACTCTCACCAAGCAACACTTGAACATAAAATTTGAGTGGCTAGATTTAAGATAATAAAACAAATGATAAACAGGCTTGAAGATAAAGGAAAGTTGGCTAAAACAAATGTTGCAATCCTCTTAGATCAAAAGGCTAAATCCATTGGGCATGGAGTCTCACTCATAAGAGCACAAAAAATTGTTCATGAAATGTATAAGAAAGAAAGAAAAACACTGAAATTTCATAATTTGCAGAGAGCAAAAGCAATATCTACAAAATTGAAATGAAGAATAATTGATTTGTTGGGCATTACCGACGACGAATCCAACAAATCAAAAAGTGAGTTCATGTAAAACAATGTATCATGGTTATGATTGATATTGATAAAAACATATTAAAAATAAAGGTCTTGTCTTACTTACAGTAAGGCAGAGGAAATTATTTATCTTCAAATGATTACTTTACAATTGTAACAATGGAGATTGTACCAAATTGTTACACCTTTAACCCTAATAGTAATCTTACTGCAGAAGAAAAATGAACAGTGATGGCATAATGAGAAGATAAATATAGAAAATAGAAGAGAAGACATGGCTCTACTGAAGATGAGCCATGAATCCATGCATTGGAACTTAAGATCTAAAAAGATTACAATTTCCCTATGGGCTTACAGAAAAATGCATCCTTGCTACCAAGAAATCTTCCTAAGTTGCTCACCCTTTCCTCCAGTCTTTAGCTGTTGCTTTATCTTCCTTGAGCGTTCAATTGAATGTTAACCTGATGCCATCAATTCTGGAACTGTTGCTTAACTAATTCTTGGAAATGTTCTCTCAAATCTGGAACTAATCTTCAAAATAGAATTAAGTTGAAGAAGATTTTGGGGCTTTTAACATTTCATCTCCATGTGTTGTCCCATTTGACCAAGAAAATAGGAATTGGTTATTCGAATAACATGTTTCTTGAAAATATGGAATTGACTACCAATAATATTCATGAATATTGGTTAGACACCTTTAACTGATATGCTATCTCATTTCCTTTAAAAATAGGATTTTATTACTCTAATTAAGTCTTCAATATCCTTTCCATGTTCCCGGATAGAACTAACAATCCTCTCAAAATTTCCAAAGGTAGTGCAAGAAGATACTTTATCCACCATTATCTGTATAGAAATGCAGTGAATGCCAAAAGCCACATCTTTAGAATCCAGAACATATTATTGCAATTGGTATATCTATTATGCAGGTCAATATCATCAAACTTCTGAGGAAAATGCACATAGCACATGATATGGAGCATATGTCAAAACCATTGAACCTCGCACCAAATCATACATAGCACCAGTTCTCTTATGGTGATTTAATCCAGTCTTCTTTTTACATGAAACATATACCATATGAGGAAATGTGTTTCCATTCGTATCGCCCACCATTATGACCCAAAAAATACCTAAATCAGTCATGGATGATTTTGCACATTATTTCCAGTGCCATGGTGTTCCATTTTTGCATTGGGTTTTTCATAATCCGTCCATTCACAAAATCTGGGTATATTCCCTTCAGAAAAAATAGCAAAAACTCCTAAAATTTATCAAATCCTCATGTGATTCGGCTAATTGGGGTCGTTACACAAAAAACCCATGTTTCAAATTTTGGAATTTTATTTGCCCAGAAAATTAGCCTGAAATTCCTCTTTCGAAAACCACTACGTTTTCCATGAAGCCTTGTTGATGACAGAGATTCTCAAGACCACCATCCATGCATCTAGAGATCGACGGATGTGATTATTTCAGGAATTTGGGCCTTCAGGTGTTAATGAGGAAATGAAAATGAATTCACCTGATGGCCGAAATTTGAAATAGAACAATGACCAATGTGAAACTACAATCACTAGGATGTTAGGGTATGGTTAAGAATTGTACTAGTTGCAATGCCCGATATTCCCAACCACCGTCAATATGTAGGATAAAAGAACGGTCGGATGATGGTTTGTTTGTTTATTTGACTTTTGGGCACTGATTCAACAAGATCTCCCGAGTAATTGAATTTAACTTCAACACTCATTTGTATCCCTTTATCAATGCTTAGATAGGGTATTGGCATCTTCGCTACTTGACGCATGCTTGAGATGGATTGACTAGCTTCTTGGACAGGCTTATGGATGGACATATGGCATAACATGTGTCACCCGTTACCATAGTTTCATCATCTGAACATTCTATTTCCTCATCTGGAACTACATTTATTCTATTAGCATGTGCAACTACCTAGTCATAACACTCGAGCATTGAAACAATCTCACACATAGATTTCCTTGTGGATTCTCTTGTTAAACTTTCCCAATATTCCTCTGTAAATGGTTTTCTTTCTGATGTATTATAGAAAGTAGAGTAATAGTCTTGTTCATTAATATAATCATTTGAACATGGGGAATTCTCGGTTGAGGTTAATAATAATCCTTGTTTAGGAGAATTCAGAGAACTATATGTACTCTTTAGATTCCATTGAAGGTTGTTAGCTTAAAAATAACGTCGTTTATCATCCACATTGGGTATACTAATAAAAAATTGGACTCGAGCTGGGTTCAAGTGACCTTTTGAAGCCATGTGTCTCCAAACATCTCGATTCGTTGTCAATGATCAGTCAGTGGGATATAAAATCATATATCCATGTTGTGTGGCTCTAAGATATGAAGTAGATATTATTCTAGCTACCACTGAAGAATTCTGATAACTGACAGAATGTGCATTGCCTATTTTACAAACTGGATTGTACCAAAATCAACACCACCATCTTTTGATTGCATAAAAGGGGAAGCACATCACAATCTCATTCCCTTCAGATATTGCAATGATATATCTACAATAATGCACTATCTTTCATCTTATCCATGTCTAAATGGGGTCAGAGAGAAATCTCTTCTTTAACTATTGCCTTTGCCTCCTGTTTTAATCTCCTTAGGACATATATCCCATATGCAATGAGCATATTGAATTTGAAGTATTTATATATGCCATAGTATGAGATGTTATTCGACACGCATAGCAAAATGGTCAAGTCTTGGGCTTGGCGATGGTGGGATTTGTTTAGTGCATGGAGCATTCGGCATATGACTGGGTGAAAACTTTGCATATGGTATGCGAGGTTGAAGTTTGGTAGGTGGGTAAGAAAACAACTTTTTGTTTTTAACAAATGATACTTTCATAAGTAATATGTAAAGGGTAGATAGTTAGACTATGAAATAATGCATGAATTAAATGGGTAGATAGGTAGAAAATAGAGGTAGGTTATAAAATAATAATATTTTTATATTTTTTATTTTATTTGAAGAAGAATGGAGCTTAAGCTAGGGCATTATGAAGAGTATTATTTTTAGCAAAAACTTCAAATGCCAAGGAGGAATTGCAGAGAATCACCAAATTAATTTTTTATGTGTTGAAAGATTTGGCAAAGTCTGTGCATGTTTGACGAGAATCTCAAGAATTTGACAAAGGCAATTTCAGTGATAACATCAAGCTTTGAGGTGGTGGAAAATTTGGTAATTTTGGCACAAAATGAAGCGAGGAGTTGAAAAATTTGGAGATGTCAATTTTTGTGCTAACATAACATATGCCCCCTAAAGTGTGGGGTCGGAAGAAAAATTGATGGATGAAACACTTTACAAAAACATGTATTTAGGGGTGTTGGAATAGGAGAGTTGGGCGGAAGATGAAAACAAACATCAAATGATATATACATATAATCCATGAGGTAGGCATACCCATGCTTGGAATAAACTAACACAAAGCATGGTAGCCGACCAATACACTTTGGATCCATGAAAGCACTGACTAAGGATATGGCCACCAAAGATACAATTTGGATCCATACCTCCATGATGCGTTCAGGTCGTAGCCATGGAAAAATACACAGTGGAGCTACAATATGACAAAAACATAGCCACAGACCAATACAAAGTGGATCTATGTGACAACATATATATCAGTGAGATCGCCAGCATGATGGCTATACTAGAATCTTCTAAGTACTCAAATAATCTCCATCACAACCTGGGTGAGGCACGTAACAAAAATAGGTTCCTAAGGGGTTTCCAAGGTCTTTCTCCTAATCTTGAAATGGAACGATTCTAGTCACGTGAATAGCTGTGTTGATGTTGAACATGGTAGAAACCACTTGATTACCGATCATTGATGTATACTATTAACAAGTGAGAGGGAAATCACCATTAATGACAATGACTCCCAAGGTACCCTAGTAAATTCCAACGAATATGAATAAATGAGCTGAAGTCAAACATTCATGGAATCATTCGATCAGAGGCCAATGATGTAAACCTACTATCAAAAGTGAGGATACCCTCCATTGGGGCATGTAGATTCCAAGGTACTAATTGATTTCTAAGTCTAATTCCCGGATAATGTGTTGAAGTTGGGCAGAAGCTGCAAACAAACATCAAATAGTATATACATATAATCCATGAGGTAGGCATACCCATCCTTGGAATAAACTAACACAAAGCATGGTAGCCGACCAATACACTTTGGATCCATGAAATCGCTGACTAAGGATACGTCCACCAAAGATACAATTTGGATCCATACCTCCATGAAGTGGTCATGTCGTAACCATGGAAAAATACAGTGGAGCTACGATATGACAAAAACATAGCCACAGACCAATACAAAGTGGATCTCTGTGACAACATATATATCAGTGAGATTGCCAGCATGATGGCTATACTAGAATATTCTAAGTACTCAAATAATCTCCATCACAACCTGGGTGAGGCACGTAACAAAAATAGGTTCCTAAGGGGTTTGCAAGGTATTTCTCCCGATCTTGAAATGGAACGATTCTATCCATGTGAATAGATGTGTTGATGTCGAACATGGTAGAAACCACTTGATTACCGATCGTTGATGTATACTATTAACAAGTGCGAGGGAAATCACCATTAATGACAATGACTCCCAAGGTACCCTAGCACATTCCAACGAATGTGAATAAATGAGTTGAAGTCGAACATTCATGGAATCATTCTATCAATGTCCAATGATGTAAACCTACTATCAAAAGTGAGGATACCCTCCATTGGGGCATGTAGGTTCCAAGGTACTAAATGGTTTCTAGTCCAATTACTGGATAATGTGTTGAAGTCAACAAGAACATAATTGTTGAAGTAGGGAAATGATGTGTCCCCTGTCATCGACACAAAACTAACATAGGAAAGTGATGTAATATAATAGAGAAAATGAGCACAAACTGACAAGAGGATGAAGGTTGGTAACACTGTAGAGTGATTTTTTTGGGCTGAAACTTCCCTTAAACATTGAGAGGCACGACAAATGACTTGTCAGCATTTACTTAATGAGATATAGACCAAAACATAGTGCGACGATGATTGGGGTACTCTTCGGGTGAGTTGAAGGAGTATAATGACTCATAGGATTGGTATGACTCAGAGACAAGCAAATTTCCCAACTGTAAAACAAGACACAAACATGTGCCATGTTCAAAGGTGACAACAAACAACTTCCATAATGTTTTCCAAAAAACTGACCCACTTCCTACAAATTTTCCCCCACCATGAATGGTGAGTACCTCTTTGTTTTTTAACGATCTTGAAGAGGATAAAAAATTCTCGATATAGCTCATCTTTGATGAGTACCACATCACATGTTTAACGAACCTGGAGAATGAGGGATTCAATCCCATATGGCTCCTTCAATGTATAATTTTATGAGCCCAAAGATGGTAAAATCGATGGTCTTTTCATGTTTAGAGAGTTTGAAAAGAACTCAAAGGAGACTCCAAGGGTGTTCTTTTTCCTAAATTTATTCCCTCAAGACCGAAAAAGTATAAAACAATACAAGGGATAACTCTTCTAGCCAAGGTTGACTAGAGTATTATTTTTTCCTAATTAGTCTGTCCGATCCGAAAAAGAGTTAAACTTACATTGAATAGACACCCTTTCAAATCCTTTTAACGAGTGTGAAAGGAAACAAGCTCACTTTTCTATATTTTCATGTTTAGAGAGTCTAAAAAGAGCTTAAAGGAGACTCCAAAGAGTTTCTTTTTCGTATAATTTTTATGAGCCTGAAAAAGTGATAAAAAGTATACTTGGTAACTTATTCTCATATATTTATGAGCACGAGAAAGAACAAAGACTAATCTCGTCTAGAGAGAATGAGTGGCATGCAACTAAGTTCCAATGGGTGGAACGATTCCTAAGAAATGACTACAATAGGGCATAGTAAGTAGGCATGGTAAGCGAGGACCACTCACAACAGTGTGTCTCTCTAAAGGGTAACTGCAAAATGGGAGCAACATGATGCGAACAGCTAGTGTCAAGCATAATTGCAATGGCCATAAGCAAGCAAGACGACAAATAACAACAAAGTAGTAACAAGCACAACCATTAAGCAGACATGCCCCCCAAGATTCATTTCATATGTCGACTCTTATTCTACACTTGATTAAACTCCTAGCTACTAAAAGGAATAGGTTCAAAAAAGAGGGAGGAAGAAAGAGGATCAATAACACAGGTGGAGGAAATGAAGGTTTAGGTAATAGATCTAGTGGAAGACTCGACTCAATTGGAGGGGGGTGTGTTTCATTATTTAACGAGCTTGATACAGACAATGAACTATGCTCATGGTTATTTGTTTCATTTTTTAACGAGCGCGACCCATTAAGTGAACTATGCTCATGGATATTTGTTTCATTTTTTAATGAGCTTGACATGGAAAATGAACTATGCTCATGGTTATCTGTTTCATTTTTAATGAGCTTGACACAGAAAGTGAACTATGCTCATGAACCTTGACCATGGCTTCCAAGAGGTCTTCATCGGATGGAAGAACGATGCTCTGGAAAGAATGTATGTCAAGAGACTCAATACGGGTAAGATCGGGCTCCAAATCCCCCATTGAAGAGTTCACAATGTCAACTACCATATCTGGGTCTAAAGAAGTTGAGAATATAGTGAGAGGCTCCTTCTCATTAGAAGTTGAAATCATGGGACGTGATACTACATAATTAACCCGCGGTGGGAGGGATATCACTTTCATATAAGGAACATTCAGGGAAGTTGAATGGTCGACAATCAAATCATGACTAGTGAACGAATGTTGGTCAATGGTCACGATATTTCCATCATGAGGGAAATGCATCACTCAAAAGAGTGTCGACATGAAAACTTGCGTAGCATAGACATAGTCCCTCCCAAGAAGTAATTTAAATTCCAAGGGGCCTTGGACTACCATGACATCGATATAGATATTTTTCCCTCCTAAGGTGATGGGTAGTTGAGGAAGGATCCCTAAAGGTTCACTGGATCTTCTATTAAAATCCAACAGATGATGGGTAACCGACACAAACTTAGGGGAAACCAAAGCTTTCCAAGAATTTGAGGATAGAATGCTAACAAAATCGCCTTCATCAACAATAGTGAGATGTATGATATTATCGCAAACCTGTACATTGATTTGGAAAGGCATGTAGGAAGGAAGGCGAGGCTTCACCAGCCTATTCCAAACAAGGGAAATTACATTAGTACTTGGAGGGGGTTCCGTTCAAACAAGTGAAATGCCCCCTTGTCTGGAGGAATCTTAAGTGACAAGAAAATCCTGAGTGGTATCCAATGCACACTCCAAGGGAAGAGTTGTATCGACCGAGGATTGAATTGGACGGACCACTTCATCAACCAATGGTTGGTTGGGAGAAGAATCATGTGAAGCAGTTGGAGATTGTTTTTGAGAAACAACTATGCCTTCCAAAAATTATGAAGCTTCATCCATACGAGGGAAAAGGTAAGTGAGGTGAATTTCCCTGCATAATCGACAAGGAATCCTTACTTTACCCTTTTTGCCCCAAACTTATGATCATCAATTGATGGGATATCATCATCATGACTTGTAGCGGTTGGCAACACGGGTTGTTGAGAACTCGTGGACCACACATCTAAGACCTTGGGAATACCAGGAAAATGGTTAAGAAGGTGGTCACCCTTACAAATATTGCAAGGGAATTTGGGCTTGTGACCTATGTTGGTAAGCCTTTCATCAATATCAACACTCACAATAGTGGCTAGTTGATTCCCCCACTATTTATTTTGCTTCTTCTTGTTCTTCCTTTTCTTCTTATTCTTAGCCTCATGGTTACTAGCATCAAGGATTTCACCAGGAAAAGAATAAGAAAGGGAGAAGACACGATGGGTGAAGAATGATAAGGGTCAACAAGAGGTTGATGTTCTTGAGGTGGAGAGATCGCTTGGGCAGTAGCAGGGGAATTCAGGACCATAGGAGTGGAAAACAACCATATTAGTAACCCCACAGTGAAACTGGGAAGAGTCAATGTAACAATATAGGGAGTACCAATGTTTCCAAAACAAGGAAAAGCATAAGGTTCCCTGTGAAAAGAGGTATCCCGGTTGGTAGCCTCAGAAACTATTGCCATGGACGTGAATTCAACCTAGGGTCTGCTAAATGTCAAAGAGCACACACTACCAAAGTCCCTACAAAATAAAGCAAGAAAAAAACTCCCTTATGACACGTAGAAAGGAAGTAAGGATATTTTGGAGATAGGAGATGAGGATGTCAACGAAGAAATGAGCAACAATTACAATAACCTTCACGCAACAATCCCCTATGGTGAAAGTAAGAGACCGCAAGAAAATACCCTCCCGGTTCGCTGAAGCAGAGATTGAATGTCTACCGTTGGTACCATAAGGAACCTTCCTTGCAGAAGGAATCCCCTTTGCAGTCTCCTGTGTGGAATCCTAGGAGAGGTTACTATGTTTACTAATTCACAATGAACAGTCGGGGAGGGGTATAGTGGACAATAAAGATTAGAAAATGGGCGTGGAATGTCAAACACAAATCCGTGACCCAAAACTAAGAAGAAGTGGCGTCACCATGGGGATATACCACTCTTCAAAGCCCCAAACTTGCAATAGTCCCACTAGGCGAATGGAAGAGGGGAAATCTCATTAGACCACTTCGCTTGACCTCATGTTTGACTCCTATGCGAGAGGAGCTTTATCGACTAACGTTAATTGCTACTACTGGATTTTACACTCTCTAGTATTCTATCCTGAGTGTTATGGCCTTGAAGAGTTAACTCTCCACCCTACCATCAAGTCCCTAATATCCTAGACTTGTTGGTTTACTATCAAAGAGAAAAAAAAGTATAATTGATTTTAGATTATGTTCCTCGTTCCTTTTAATGGTTGTTTGTTACTCAATAGGGTAAGTGAAAGTGGACTAAATGGTGTTATGAATTGACGCTAAATCATGCACAAAAATGAAATGCAAAGATTTCATTTTCAATGAATGTTAGCTATGGTAAA
>JASDQU010244561.1:41640-68330 GCA_032191745.1 Picea mariana
CACTTCAATCCTTCTACACAGCGACCACAACAACTCCAACAGCAACAACAGCCTCATCTCTTCTTTGTACCATGTACTTGTAGCTTCTTTTCCCCTTGTACATGCAATGTGCGCAATGCCTCTGCATACTCACACCGCACCGATATCCTCCACCTCTCGAGTGCTCTGCCTGATCATCATGGTAACTCTTCAGCTTCTCTGGCGGTTTTCCCACGCATTCAGCATCACTGGGTGTTATGCTAAGATTCCTCGGCGTCTCTGGCAGTTGAGACTCTTCGTCTTCTTTGGCATAGTCGAGCTTATCCTTTCTGTTTCATTTATAGGCTCTAACCCTTATCCAGCTGTCAATTTCCTCCACAAATCGTCTTCATTCCACTGGCAGATTCCATGTAACTCTTCAGCTCCTCTGGAAATCACACAGAAGTCTCTTCGCATCGTCTGGTAGAAACCATCAATGGTTTCTAGCAGTTTCACTGTGTCGTGAAATGGTAGCCCTCTGATCTTCTTCAGTTTCATTCATTTTCATCCAGAACATCCACGCCTACACAGTCTGTCTCATTTTCTTTTATACACACACCCACGACAGTTCCACTTCCCATTTCCTTAGGCAAAAGAATGACAATTGTCCGAGCAACTGAAACGCTAACTGATTTGCAATCATGAGTCCATTTTTCTAACAGATTTGTAACTAAGGAGTTAACTGTGAGAGAGAACAGTAACCCTCTGATCAACACTTGATCTAACGGTTCAGATCATTCCGCGATTTCGCATATCGCGATTTCGACACTCCTGATGTTCAATGTTCTTGTCACTTACAAATCCCGATCTACGAAATTCTGATACAGAACTTTTCTGCACTAGCTCCTTCCTCCATCTCTCGTTGTTGAGACCAAGGGCTATGACCACAGCCTTATGAATAAGTCACTTTCGCTATTTCGCATTTCGTAAGTCTGGAGATGAGACATCTCGACTCTCCAAGTCGCGATCCTCGATACCCCGAAATGGTGTGGGATCAACGGTCCTGATCAACACTTGATCTGACGGTTCAGATCATTTCGCGATTTCGCATATCGTGATATCGAAATTCTTGATGTTAACATTCCTTGACATCTCCAACTCTCGATCCTCGAATTCCTGAAATGGACTTGGATTCAATGGTCCAGATTCAATCTTGATTCAACGGCTACGATTGAATCGCGAATTTGCATATCGCGATTTCGGCATTCTTGTTGCGTTGTTTTCTTTTCTCTCTGTGTCGCGATTCACGAAACTCCGATATGGAGTTGGCTCAACGGTCCAGATCTGATATTGATTCAACGGCTGTGATTAAGTCGCAATTTTTCATATTGCGAAATCAGGATTCCTGTTGCATTGTTTCTTTGACATCTCCAACACGCGATCCTCGAAACTTCGACATGGTGTAAGTCTGCTGACGTCACATGTGTTAAATAACTGCCACGTGTCACCCTGATTCGTGACTTACATGTGCTTGGAATGTTGAATCAGTCTGACACTTGTCATTACCTGGTTGTGCCACGTGTTCCTAGATGATGTGGTTTGCTGACGTGAGTCGGATCGACGGTCCAAATGTGATCTTGATTTGACGGCTCAGATTACGTCATGATTTTGCATATCGCGAAATCGAGATTTCTGTGGATGATATTACTTTTCATCTCCAACTCTCGATCTCCGAAACTCCGACAGGGAATCGGATCAATGGTCCACATAACCCCCTGAGATGGACGGTCCTCCTGCTTTCGGGATTTTGTGAGCCCTCTGCTCCTTGCACTTTAGAGATCGTGCAGGTTCTCCTCGATCCAACGGTGGTCAGACCCTGTGCTCAAATCTAACGCCTGAGATCTATCCTCCTCTTCAGCACGCTCTTATTTTCTATATTCAGATCTGACGACCCTCATTCTGTCGGGAATTTTGGATGGGATCCAACGATCAGAAATGTTGCACAAACTTTACGGGACTTCATCATGCATTGTCAACAGTTTAGATCAATCCTCGATTTGACGACTGAGGATTGTTGCGTTTAGACAATTGTTGCATTTATGGTCTTCCTGAATATCATTGCACTGTTGATCATCGTTGTTGTACTCAAGCCATAATCATTGTTGTACTTTCCATCAATGACAAGCATACGCTGCGTGTAAAACATACCAAGAGTCCTCTGCACTATCTCTTCTGATCTTATCGAGGTTGCTCTGCAGCGTCTTCCCAAAATACTTCTGGTGCCCGTCTGTTACATTCTTCCTGTACTCATGCCATCTTCATTGTTGTACTTGCCATCAATGACAAGCATATGCTACCTGTTAAACATTTCCAACAAGATTGTGCTCCTTTGGACTTGAAATGTTACAAGATGATTGAAGATTTCAAGAGAAAGAACTACTCAGACCCAAATATTGTTGTTTTCAATACATTCATGGAAGATTTTTGGAAAGGAACAGAAAATAAGATGTAGAGAGACTATTTTTAGCAGGCCAATCCACCGAATCTTGGAAATATAGATCTTTTCTTCTTGCATACTCTTCACCACCATAGAAACTTCTGACTACCAACCCTTGATGGTGCCTTTCTTTTTCCTTATAAAATGTGCCCTCAATGCTCTTGAAGTAGTTAGGGTTTGTCTTTCTAGAACTTTCCATGATTCCTTTTTGGAGTAAACGACCTTTAATTTTTTTATTGAAGTTTCATTAATGACTTTATGTCATTGAAATTTGTTCCTCCAAATAGGGCCCACTTATTCCTTTAACAGAGTTTATTTAATAAACTTTATTTTCAAATTTTCAAGTTGATCGCCTTTAAAAAAAAGTGGACTGTCTTTTAATTTTCTGAGCAAGATATTTTCCCTTTCAGCCATGTAAAACATTCCAAATGCAATCGTCATTATCTCAAATTTCCAACGAGTCATCGTAAGCGCAATTTGGAGTTCTGTATCTCAAGTTATAAGCTCAGGAAGTTGAGGTTCCAAGCAAATTCATCAGAAAATCATGAAAACATAATTGGTTTTTCTTTCAACTTCTTAGAGAGTTATGACCAATTTCTCCTCTATAAACCTATTCCATCATCTTCCTCATATAATTACCTTTCCAATGAGGTAAAGTTTGTACAAAAACAACTCTCGGATCTCAAGTTATGACTTCTAAAAGTTCGTCGCTCAACAATCGCTCATCTAACTCATGGGTTAATCTTAGCCCTCCAATCAAATTCGCCTCCTCCATTTAAAAATTCAACTTTTCCTTTGTAATTTATATCCCAAATTCATTGTAGTGTTTTGAGAGTATAATGTATATATTGAAAAGTTTTACATAGACTTGATGTGAAGCATATAGAGAATATGGAGACTTGGAGGCTCGAACCTTAAGAAATTTCATGAATTAATTAAAATTTTGATTGCCTAGTCATCATCCACCAAGCACTCGGTCAATGCCCAGTCAATAACAAGTCAGTGCCCAGTCATAGTCCATGTGTCACAGTATGATAGGGTACCACATTTCATAGTGTGATTAGACGCCACTTTTCATAGTTGTATATGGTGGATAAGGTGCCATGTGTCATAGTGTAATTGGGTAGATTATAAGGTGCCACATGTCATGATGCAGTTGGGGAATAAAATCTTAGGGAAAATGGTTAAGTGTATGGGAATGGAGAGAAGGAAGACAGGGGAGGAGGTCGTGAGGTAGGAGAGAGAATTGGATCGGGGGTGGGTGAATGTGGGGTGAGGGGGAAAAGGAGTGTAGGTCTGTAGTAGTGTAGGTACAAAGGAGGAGGTCTGAAAGAGGAGTGAGGTTTGAAAGAGTGCAGTAAGGGGGATGGAAAAAATACCAAGTATGGGAAAAGGATTAAGGGAAGAGAGGGGAGGGGATGGATTAAGGGGATGCAGGGGTAAGGAGAATGTGGAGGTATCTCGGCAAGAGAACTAAGAAAACGCTAAGTATGGGAAGTGGGGAAATTGGGGATGGAGAACCAAGAACATTAATGAAGTATGGAAGAGTGGAACCAAGAAATGAACAAAGAACTAAGAAAATGAAACTCGAGAAAATGAGTACTAAGAATAGTACCAATAATAATAAATGGGGTTCCAATAAAATCAGTGTGGTTCCAAGAATGCAATCATGATTTTGAAAATGGGCATGGTTCCAAGAAAATATTAGTTCCAAAAAATTAGTTGTGTTGCACATGGAAAAGTGCTCTTTGGGCGATTAAACAAAAACTTGGATATCTTGAGCATACAGACTCGGATTTTTAATCCATAAAATGCATGACAAAGATGAGACTGAGGGCTATGCTATGAACTAATAATCTTTCAAAATTTCCTTCTTCTGATATCAATTTTTTTTTTTTATTCCAAGAGAAGGAAATCTAGGTGATCAAATTTTTTTATCAACAATTAGTAATTATAGATTGTACAAGATCATTGAGAGATACATTGATGATTAAATTCATTTCCGAAATAGAAATATAATCATTGAAAACATGGTTATCGTGATCAAATTGTGTTTCAGTATGTTCAAGATATTTAGATCGCAAAGGAATTTCGAAATTGTGCACCGTAGAAGGACTATTATTATGAATAGGTCTTTGATTGATCATATCTTGTAAATATTTTTTGTCTCTTTTATCACTCAATATTTTATCATTGAAATAAAAATGTGAAGATTATGTTGCATGATAAGATGGTGGATGCTCATGTATGCGATCATTATCAAACATATTTGTATAAAGGGAGTAGAAATATCTAGATTTTGAAAATGGTTGGATTTCCTCACTAGGTGTTTTTTTTACAGATCAAAGCATATTCATGATTCTATAAAGGAATGCCACTAGTTTGTTCCCACTCTGGATCTAATGGGTTTAGGGGTTTTGATGGAAATTCCCCTATCGTAGTGACATAATGTTGGTTAGAAATGATGTATCCTCCATCTTCCCCTATCATATTACGATTTTCATTGGAGGATATAGTATCTATGTTTCCCAATGCTAAATTATCATTAAAATCTACATCATTTCCACAAACTGATTCTTCATTCAATATGGATTTGAAATCATTTTTGAAAAATTACCATCATGTTGTGCTTCGAAATCAAATTGCAAAGTATTATACGTATGAGGGTAGGCTTGTATGGTATGTATGTTCGAAAATATTTCTCCGGGATGGGAGGTGACTAAATCTTCATTGTGTAGATCTAAATTAGAGCACTGATAAATAGTATTTTGTAGATCAGAGACGTTTTGATTTTTGAAATTGTCCCTTTCAAGAATAGAGAGAAGATATGAAAACTAGTTAAGAATTTATTGGTCTAAGAATTTTTCACTTTAGGAAATCTACCGTAAATATGCATGTTATGACCCAGCGTCTTAAAAATGATAAGAAATCAATAAAATCCAGTCCACTTCGAGGGGGAAACCTCCCTTACAGTATACAAACTTCAGAACACAACATGAGATGAGATAAGATGATCTTAATACTAGATCTCTTTGATATATATATCAGAGACAAGGGGTTACAATTACAATGAAAGGGTGCAAACAAGGGTTCTAGCCGACCTACTAGAAATGTAATAATTCAATATCTAGGGTATAATAAGGGGTTTTATACATATCATGGGACTTTGTATAGGGATTAACATGCTCTTTCCCTTCAAACAAGTGTTTTCCTCAAAAATTGTCTAACCAAAGACGCTTCTGCATGAATAAATCATCTTCCCATGTCGCCTCTTCCACTAGTAGGTTCTTCCATTTGACGAGGTATTTTGTAATTGCTCGATTTCTCAGCTGCTTAATTCTCATTTCAAGAATTGTTTCTAGCTCTAGTATGATTTTCTCTTCTTCATTGAGCTCTAGTAAACTTGTTTGGACCAGGATCTTGTTGACGATGACCTTCTTTAAGAAAGAAACATGGAATACTGGATGCACATGTGAAGATGGAGGCAGCTCCATTTTGTAATCCATACTTCCAATCCTTTGCAAATCCTTATAGGGGCCATAATATTTGGGTGCTAGTTTATTTTCCTTATTTTTTTGCTTTAGGGACATTTGTTTGTATGTTTGTAGCCTTAGAAATACCCAATCCCCCACCTCAAATTCTCTTTCCCTGGGATGTTGATCTGCTTGTTGTTTTATCCTATTTTGTGCCATAACCAAGTTGTCCTTCAACAGTTTTAGGACCTCTTGTTGGTTCCCTATGTGGTCCTCCACTGTTTTAACCTTTGTATTCTCTTTCAAGGGTGATGTGATGGATGGAGGATGATATCCATAAAGTGTCGGAAATGGGGACATTTTTGATGAAGTATGGAAGGATGTGTTGTACCACCATTCCACTAAGGGAAACCACTTGACCCATTGTGTTTGTTTATCGGATGCAAAGCAACGAAGATATCCTTCTAGACATTTATTCACAATCTCAATTGTCCCATCAGAATGAGGGTGTTAAGATGAACTATGAGCCAATTGAGTACCAAAACAAGAAAATAAATTAGTCCAAAAATTTCCCGTAAAAATTGGGTCTCTGTCACTTACAATATTCTTGGGGAATCCATGTAGTTTTTGAACGGTTTCCATGAATGTTTTTTCTACTGTGATTTCTTTAAAAGGATGAGAAAGAGAGAAAAAATGGGAATACTTTGTTAGCGATCCACTACTACCATGATGACGGTCTTTCCTTCCGATTTTGGTAAACCTGTAATAAAATCCATGGAAACTTCTTCCCAACATTGGTTTGGTATAGCTAATGGTTGTAGGAGACCTGGAGTCTTGATTATCTCTCCCTTATTCTATTGGCAGACCATACATTCTGAGACAAACTTTTGAACACAATTTTTAAGACCTTCTCAGAAAACATCCCTCTTGACCTTGTGGTATGTTTTCAAGAATCCTGAATGTCCCCCTATAGGAGAAGTGTGCAATTCTAGAAGGATCTTTTGTTTGAGTTGGGAATTCTTACATAAGTATAGGCGATCATGGTACCATAGCAAATCATTCTCCCATACAAACATTTCTACTGAACTGGGGTCTTCATGTATTTTTTGAATAATCTTGCATACCTCTTGATATTGATTCCATTATATCCTTGCTTCTTCCACCCAATCCAATTGCGGACTAGAAATAGCACATAGTGAACCTTTTGTTTCTTCTTCTTTCCTAGAAAGGGCATATGCCACAACATTATGTTTTCCTTTTTTATATATAATTTCAAATTCATAACCCAACACCTTTGTAACCCATTTTTGTTGCTCTTCTAAAGATAATCGTTGCTCCTAAAAGTACTTCAAACTGTCATGATATGTTTTGACCTTGAAGTATCTTCCTATTAGGTAGGGGCGTCATTTCTAAACTGCATGTATTATGGCCAACATTTCTTTTTCATAAATGGGTTTGACTAAAAATTTTCCTTTAAGTTGTCTGCTTTCAAAGGCAATGGGCCTTCCTTCCTACATCAAAACTGCACCAATTCCATTGTCTAGGGCATCACACTCCACAATAAATTTTTTTGTGAAGTCAGGTGTGGTCAAGACAGGAGTTGTACACATAGCCTCCTTAATTTTTTCAAAATCTTTGGTTGCTTCTTCTTTCCAATAAAATGCTTCCTTCTTTAATAATGTTGTTAGATGTGCTGCTATTTGACCATAGTTCTTGAAAAACTTATGGTAATAGCATGTCAATCCTAAGAATCCTCTAATTTTCTTCAAGGTTTTKGGAATTGGCCATTCCCTTAWAGCTTCAATTTTGTTAGGGTCCACTTTTACACCTTCATGAGATACAATATGACCCAAATATTCCACTTCTTGAACCCCAAAGGTGTTAGAGATAATGCTCACATTAATGTTGTGTGCTAAGTTTGGGGATTGGCTTGAGGTTTTGTAGGAGACTGTTGAGATATTCTCTCAACCTAAATCTCCAAGATTAGAATTAGTTGGATCTCACTCCAACTATATATACATGTAATGTATATCTGTGAGTGTGCAATACAAACTATTATTTTGTGTGATATTCATGTGTTATGACTGCTCTCACTAATTCTATGTTTGTATCAGAGCGGGACTGGGCTTATCTCCCTAACGGGACTGCCCATGAATATGAGAGCCTGAGATGTAGTATTTTGTAGGGGTAGATTAGGGTGTGTGAGATTTGTTTATAGATTGTTGTGTATAAGTTTATTTCTGTGTGTTGTATCAAGTTTCCGATTTCTTTTTCCTCTGCATCTGTAGAATTTGTCATGTTAAGGAACAGGATCTATTTGAATCAGTTGCCTGTATGCAATTACATTTATAGTCCCCTATGTGAAACGTGAGTCTATATGCCAGGATAGGTTCCTCTATATAATGAATACTCTCCACATCATCGCAGCAAGTAAATCTATTGCAGAGCTACCCGTCAACGATGTGAGAAATAAAGAATCGAAACACTGGAAGATTTATGGGTGCTACCATTCATTATTGCTAGAGTTCTTCGAGAATTGATAGAGAATATGAGTGTGGCAAAGGAATTTTTTTTGTTGTTATCTAATGGCTATACTTCAATGATGTCATCATCATTTAAACGGAGCCATTTGTTTTAAAGAGCCGACAATAGATATCCAGAAATTAAATTCAACCAATCTATAATTTGTCTGCACAATTCTACAGATTTTCCAGATTTAAATTGAAGGCAAATGGAAATGGTGAGTTGTATTGAGCTGACCAATCAGATTTGGGAGGTTGCCGCTATAATGCCTCAAGGGTTTTATTATTTCTCTTTTGCCTTCATTGTCCAAAGTTTAATTGTTTTATTCGGTGTGTTTGTAAATTATATTATAGAAGAACCAATTATTGAATAGACTAATATAATTCAAATTGGTGGTTCTCCACGGCGTGAGAACAAAATTCTAATTTAATTATGTCTAAATTTGTTCTATACTTATGTGACCCGTCGTGCTCCGGGAGCATTAGTTACAGGTTATTTTTATGTAAGGTCAAGTTGTGAAAATGATTGTTGAAGACATTCAATATCCAGATCATTCTCCTAAGTAATTGCGGATAGTCGAAAGAAAAATTTTTGCAGATGGAAATGTATCCATAGGATGGTTCAGTATCAAGATTGTCCTTCGGGAGGTTAAGATGCGTCAGTTCTACAAAGAACGTCAAATATGGTCAGAATATTTTGTACTTTAAATGTGTCAAATGGAAAGATCGAATGTGTGGATAAGAAAAGAGCGGAAGCTGGAAGATTCAAAGTGGGTGTAAGCGTTGATGAAGACTAGTCAGACAAAGACAAATGACAAATTTTGTAATTGTGATTTCAGTATTGTAAGTTTTTTTAATGTAAGCATTAAAGGGGGGTGTTAGAGATAATGCTCACATTAATGTTGTGTGCTAAGTTTGGGGATCGGCTTGAGGTTTTGTAGGAGACTGTTGAGATATTCTCTCAACCTAAATCTCCAAGATTAGAATTAGTTGGATCTCACTCCAACTATATATACATGTAATGTATATGGGTGAGTGTGCAATACAAACTATTATTTTGTGTGATATTCATGTGTTATGACTGCTCTCACTAATTCTATGTAAAGGAACACTTGGAAGGCTTTGCATAAAGTTGTTTCTCTTCCAATAGTTGTAACATTTGATGATATCCCGAACGAAGATCCAACTTAGTAAATATTTTTTCTCCATGTAATTCATCTAATAATTCATCGATGAAAGAGATAGGAAACTTATCTTTGATGGTCATTTTGTTGATTTGTCTATAATTTGGACACATACGCCATGAGCCATATCTTTTTAAATGATGCCAGCCTCTAACATTTCTTGGATCATGTGTTCAATATCACTCTTCTATGCATATGGATACCTATAAGGCCTAATGTTAGGTGATAAAATTCCTGGCTGCAAATGAATAGCATGGTCATGGTCTCGGGTAGGTGGAAGACCCTTAGGCATTTCACCAAATGCCTTGGAATGATTGTTGATAATTATTTGGAGATATGATGGAGCTGGGGCTATAGATGTTTGAACATCAAGTGAGCACAATTGTGCAATTACACCCTAGTGTCCCTTTTTTATTAATTTTTCCATACTATTATAGCTTATCACTTTAGAGGGTTTCCTTTGGATACCTCTAAGCTCAATTTCCTTTCCATTTGAGGAAAATATCATAAAAATATTTTGAAAATCAAAGGCCACCATTCCCGGTGATGGCAACCATTAGATCCCTAATACAACATTAGAACCCCCCTACTCATAGGGATATCCAGAAAATACTCCCCCATGTTGAGCTTAATACTATGGCATTTCCCTAAACAATTTATGGTACCTCCATCTGCAATCATTACTTGAAACTCTCGTGCAAGATATACAAAACAATTGAGATATTTTTCTAATTTGTAACAAATAAAATTATGGGTGCTACCTGAATCAATCAATACTATTACCTTTTTCTTTTTTATGTATCCTTGTATCTTGAGGGTTTGTGGAGTAGTGATGCCCGCCAAAGAATGACAAGATATTGTTGGGGTAGTCTCTTCTAGATTTGGGTCTTGTGATGGTTCGAATTCTTTATTTTCTTCCTCTTCACAGTCTATGTAGAATAATTTCTTCTCACTGCATTTATGCCCCTTGCTGTACTTGTTGTCACAATTGAAATATAGTCATTTTTCTCTCCTTTCATCCATTTATTGAGGTGTCAACCTTGTTGGTTTAGGTACATTATCTTCTTCCTCCTCATAGAATATGTAGAATAATTTCTTCTCACCGCATTTATGCCCTTTACTGTACTTTCTATTACAATTGAAACCTAGTCCTTTTACTCTTCGTTCATCCATTTGTGGAGGTGTCAACCTTGTTGGTTGAGACATGGTTGTCTTATGACCCGCAAAACGATCTCTTCCTCCAATGTTATACTTGCGTGTAGCCTTATTTTTGGCATGAATAAGACAAGCATTTTGCATATCTTCCATAAGACTTGTAGGTTGTCTTAAGAAATTTTCATGTTTAATGTCTTCTTTTAATCCACCCATGTAAGCTTCCAGCAAGTGTTCATCACTTAGGTTATCCACCCTTGTGGCCAATACCAAGAATTATGAATTATATTCTTCAATATCACCTAACTTCTTAATTATGGTCAATTGACTGAAGTAGTCTTGTTCCCAAACTTTCCCATGTCGTGCTTCTAAGTCTCTTGTAAATAAACCCCAAGTGTAGTGATATAAAGGGGACTTACTTTTCACTATCCATTGATACCATTGATACGGTTTTATCTCAAAGTTCAAGGTTGCTATGTGAATCCTTTTCTTATCATACATAATATTATGTAGTTCAAAATATTGCTATATTTGGTTCACCCAAGTAAATACATATGTACCATCAAACTTCTTTAATTCAATTTTGGGAAAGTTGAATTTAGGACCCCCACTAAAATTAACTCCACAATTAGAGTTAAATTCACTAAATGCCTTATTATTGGCAGTTTTTTCAACGTGAGTACTACCTTTATGTTCCTGAGTCCATTCCATTTTGATGCCTCCTTTAGGGAATCTCCCATCTATAGCTTGAGATATCCAGGAAGACATATTTTGCATTTCCTTCATGGAATTTCGTATTTTTTTTTATGTCATTCTTATTTTCTTCCATCTTTTTTTCCATATCATCCATCTTGTTTTTTATACCCTTCATATAATTTTCCATGCCAACCATATTCCCTTCCATTACTTGAATTTGTCTTTGTGAGTTTACCCAATTATTAGACTTTTCACTCAGATTCTGAATTTGTTCCTCTAATTTAGACAAAGTGTTATGTATGTCCTGATTTTCTTCTTGAGTCATAGATGAGACTTTCGGATGTTTAATAGGTGTTGTCACCTTTTTGGGACTGTCACATACCCACTACGGAAAAAATAAAATTTTCACTCTTCCTCAAGGGACAGAATCCCCGAATTCCTACGGGGGCCTAGCACGGGCTAGCTCTTCCCTTATCCACCTCCATGTGATCGTTGGTTATGACCACAGGCCAAGCCAAGAGGCACCTTTTGCATTTCATGACTCAGCGATGCAAGAGAATCAAGTATTTCGACTCTTCAAACCCTGAAACCCAAAATAGGTCAACGGGGTGTTGACTCCTTCCCTGTGATGAGAACACGCCACTTGTCACCTCTTTCTGGGTGTTGTGGTTATGCCACCTGTCACCTCCATGTGACCCCTGCTCTGGGATGTGCCACATGTCATCTATGTGGCCCCTACATCTGGGATGTGCCACCTGTCCGCCCGAGCCTTCGGCTTTCGGGACTCAAGAGAACAACGAACTACCATCCCCTTCCCTCTACAAACCCTGAATTCCAAAATCTTACCTTCGATGAGATCGATGGCTGCAAATCTCCCCCTAATCTGACAGTCCTGGCCGTATTGGGATTTTGGTAACCGAGAGTTTGAAATGCAGCGACCCAAACCACTGGTCACTCCATTCCCCGAAATCCAATACGTGAGTTCTTGTACGAGATCCAACGATCCTCGATGATTTGGATCCAACGGTCTAGATCTTTTTGGAGTTTCGTGAACCAAGAGTTCACGATGCAGTGACTCCAAATCTCTTGTCACTCCAATCCCTGAATTTTGATATGGGAATTCGTGTATGAGATCAATGACCCTCGTTGATCTGGATCTGACGGTCACTATCCCTCCTGAGATTAAGTGTGTTTAAAGACACTTAGTCTTAATCCCTTCGTTGTTCTACAAGATCCAATGGCCCACGGGATTTTCGAGCTTTCCCTGAACTCAGACCGCTCACCACGTGTCTCCTCCAATGGACGGTCTAGATTCGGGTTAGATCGATGACCCACAAGCCCCGTGATCTAACGGTTACGATCTCTCTTAAATCAACGACTAGGATTAAGTCGAGATCTCGCTACGCGCAAGTTCTAAGAACTCCTTCCGTTGACTTCTTTCAACAACGAGTCAGCGAAATGGCTAAATCTCGCCACATGTCCTCTACAAATCGATGGTCCAGGTAAGTCCCATGGATCTTGGGATCTACGGTCCCAATTCCTTCGCTACTTGTGAAGGATGAAAGGGGTCGAGGCATTAATGCCTACATTCCTTCCTCCAATCTAACGGTCGTGACAGACCTTAGATCCTCTGAAAGGGTCTCGTCCATTCATCGAGCAAACGAAAGGGTACTCTCTTTCTGTATTTGAAACTCGTTATCTTTCCTGAGCTTCATCAGCTATGAAGGACCTGAGAGCTTTGTGCTCTTTCCCCTGAACTTGACTCTTAGAAGAGTCTTCAGCACAACTATTGCGCTCCTTCATCAAGGGGTTATGGGGTTCTATTTGATCGCAGAGAGCCTGTGCATATCTGCACTACATCTCATGAGCTTAACAAACTATGTCCTCCAAGGGACTCAGAATGACTAGGTGAGTAAACCATCGTACATGCAACTACGCTTAAGGTCGATGAGCTCACAGTTCATGTCTCTAGCTTAAGACACTACAAAACTCAAGAGTTTATGAGAACAAGTCATGTCTGAACCATATAATTCCTTACTTTCCTAATTATACAACCATGCAGAAATAGAAGGGATACAGTATATCCATTGAGCATTCATTCACATTCCTGAAGGCATACGCAGTATAACCAATTAATACACAGTTACAGCTAAATTACACAGGGCAGGAGATCACTTATCTATTACAGGTTGCCGCCAACCAACCAACTGTGGGTGTTCATCCTTCCACCCAACCATAGGCTCAGAGGCATTCATTCTTATCACTTTGGCCACCCTCGTTCCAAGCCATGATATCACCAGGGATTTCTCACAGTTCTCAGGAGTTATGTCTCTGTCCCAGCTTCTGCTCAGGTCTTGTTCTCTACAACTCAGAGCTTTCTCTCTCGGTTATGGCCTCGGCGAGGTTTCTCATATGCTCTTCCACATCAAGATCACAGCCTTTTGTTCGTCATTCCACTAGAGAATCTCCCTTATGAGATTACACTCTTATGTCCCATGTCCCTTCTCCCTTGTCTATCCCCCTTACCTTGGAAGGTTTTTGCCGACCTATCATGTTCCTTCTGTCAAAAGGAAGCTCAGGTCTGCAGGTCACTGGGGTACTTTGGGCTAACAACCCATGTTTCCATTCATGGGGGTGGTTGATTGTTCAACCACCATTCCTTTCTTCATTAACTGAATTTCTTTCCTTGGGATTTGAAGGAGGTTTGTCATCCTTATCAAGGGATATTTGGGGTTATTTGATATATGAACCCTCTTGTATAGTTTTCACATTCTTCCTCTAGTGATATCATGGTTCGTACTTTCAAGGATTCACCCCCACAGTCAGTTATTTGGAAACTCAATCAATAATACATTTACATTGTCCTCGTGCCTTAGCATGGTAATTCTTATTTTATGATTAATTACAAATTGGGGGAAACAGGGTGTTACAGGGACCCATATGGAGTAATAATAATAATACTCCTCTATTATATATATATATATATATATATATCACAAATTTCAAATCACCCAAAACAAATATTCTAAAAATAAGTATTCCAATTGTAAGTTATGTACCTTTAAAAACCTCAATTTGGAGTTTCTCCTCTTGGCAGACCTTTCTTCTTGTGTATCTATAAAATTTTGGTCATTCAAGGTATGAAATTTTATTCTATATTTCTTTGATATTTTCTCTCTGCAATGCCATAGGTCTGATCAAAATTGGAAGTGCCAAGTGGAAGTTATGGTAACTTCCCCATACCTTGTTGATTTTTGTCCCTTCCAGGAGAGCGTACTTGTAAAGCTTTCCAAGATAAAAAATGTATGATATTTGACTCTTACAATTGCACCAGAAATACTACAGACTGTCCACTATGCAATGAAACTAGTCTCACTTAATTTAGATACTCACTGAAGAATATATCAGTATTTTACTTGGAACACTTGTTTGAGACTAGTCAATAAGACTAGTCAGCTACCCTATCTTGCACAGGGTGTATCTACAAAAGTAGGATGACCAAGAAGCTGAAATTTTATCACATCTAGATTGATAATTTATATGAATATCCTCCATATTTCATGGTATGAAATGTTACAGAAACAATTTTATAAAGAAAATTTCATGATGTTTAAATTTAGGATGATTCCATAACTGTATTTTGCACAGGCTGTATCTCCGAAATTATAAGGCCTCGGGAGCTAAAATTTGAACCCCACATACCTTGATCCGTCTACTAAATATACTCCAAGGGGTTCCTTTTGAAACTCCGTAGAAAAAAATTTATAGAAAAAATTCCAATGTGTCTCATATATAGCAATGAAACCCCGAGACCTTGAGCTCTAATACCAAATGTTGTGACCCAACACCTTAAAAATGATAAGAAATCAATAAATTCCACTTCGAGGGGGGAACCTCCCTTACAGTATATAAACTTCAAAACACAATATGAGATCAGATAAGATGATCCTAATACTAGATATCCTTGATATATATATATAGGAGACAAGGGGTTACAATTACAATGAAAGAGTGCAAAGAAGGGTTCTAGCCGACCTACTAGAAATGTAATAATTCAATATCTAGGGAATAATAAGGGGTTTTATGCATATCATGGGGCTTTGTCTAGGGCTTAAAAATGCATAACTATTTGAAATAATCCATCCAAAGGTTCATTTTTAAGCCTATAGATCTTCTCAAGCTCATTACAGAGTTCTTCATAATCATAATTTGCATGAGCGATGATAAAGATTTCCATGAATTGCTTCCAACTCTGTATTGATTTTGTTGGTAATGTATTGTACCATGATTTAATACATCCTTCCAATGTGAGGATAAATAATCGACAAATTTCATTGTCCTGAACAATGTCATGTAATGTTAAACTTATTGAGGTCCATGAATGTGGAGGCAAGCCCTTCACCGTCAAATTTCAAGTTTGACAAGAGATTAAATATTCTAACTAAGATGCCACCTGAGGGTCTTGGGAGTGATTCAGGTGGATATTGGTGTCCACCCGCCTATTCCAACTAGCTCATCTTGGTAGTTTTTCAGTTTGGCAGTTTTTTCCTAGTTTTCGAATCCTGAACTTTCGGGGCCATTTCAAGGCCCTACAAAACTTTTTTAGGGCTCTCCACAGTAAAAATATACATAAAAATAGATTTTTATGGCATAATTTAGTCCTTGCGTAGACCTTTCCAACAGGCCATCGTGAGCCTAAAAAGGAGATCGAATGCAAAAGTTATGACCCCAGAAAGTTGATGTACCAACTTCCCCTGACGGGGCCGAGATGACTCTTGGCGCTTCATATCCTAGGGTTAGGTTTTTGGATGTCTAGGGTTTGAAATTCATGTTTATTGTAAAAAATTATTTCAGAGACTCATTGTACTTATCTTCTTGTGAATGAGCACAGTCATCACATCTCTTTTCAGAGATAAGTCGCCACCATTCTAGAAATCTTGTTTTAGTCTACATTTTACAGTTTTAGCATATTTATTTATTAATAGAAGCCAAGTTTTATTGTATCTCTCTTATTGTTAATTAAATCTTTGTGTTAGTAATATAGATCTATATTCATTTTTTTATGCTCATAAAATCTGGATCAGTGGTATCAGAGCAATCTGCTCCTTATCGTTCCTAATGCATGTCCCCGACGAGGTCAGGGTACAAACAGTTGGCTCTCAAGCCTGTTTCTCTTGAGGAAAAAGGCTCTCACACACCCAAATGACGTTCCATGTCAGAAGAAAATAAAGACGATGAGAAAAGAGATCCTTTCAAACTATTGTTGTAGGAATCCCTCGTGCAATAGAGGAACGAGATGATGGATAGTTTTGCGCAAATCCTTCGAAGGCTACCAACAGGCGATGGATCTTCCTCAAGCAGAGGAAAAACCCCCTTAAAGGTACATATCAACTTTGATATTCCTATATTTTAAAGTCATATAGACGTAGATTCTATAGAAAAATGGTTGAATCTACTAGAAGGGTATTTTTTTGTCCATAACTTTTCGAATAGAGAAAAGATTACTTTTGTGCTCCTTAAAGTTGTCCCCCATGTCAAAGATTGGTGGGAGACTTTATATATTAAAAAGGCAACAAATGAACCCTCATTATTTAAAGTTGTACTCACCTAGGAGTCCTTCATGGATTCTATTAAGGAACAATACTACCCTATCGGAAGTTATGACGACCTGTCTACAAAATTGACCCCACTGCGGTAGGAAAGGGACCAAGCAGTGCCAGAGTTCAAAAATATCTTCCATACCTTGTGCACCAAGTTGGGTATCAAATATTCTAAGCGACAACTAGTGCTCAAGTACCGTGGTGGTCTGTATATATACATCCAGGAAGAAATGGATTTTTTGGACATCTCATCCTTGGGCACAGCCTATCGATATGTCGCCAAAATCGAGTAGAAGCTTAAACAAAAACCACGACAGTTTGGGCCTAGGAACCCCTCACAGTAGAAGCAAGGTAAGGGCAGCCCCAACCCACAGAACAAATGGCAGATCAAATATGGAAAGCCTCACGACAACCATTATAAGTCACAAATAAATAAGTACAATGAAAAGACGAAGATAGATACCGGGAAGTGGTGTGACTTCCATAAGATCCCCTGGCATAACACGGTTGATTATCGCTCAAAGAAGTCATTGGTGGCTAAGATGAAATCCTTCGAATAAAATGTGGGTTTAGAATCTAAGTTGGAAATAGGAAAGGGGAGACATATCATTGACGCAGAACCCAGTGCCACCATTGCTACCACCAAGATCCAACCCAGTGAACCTGATGAGCTAGAGGAAGGAGAGTGCCTCTTTCATTTACATATGTGGGTAAAAGGCACCCCACTGCGCTTCATAGTTGATAGCAGTACCCAAAAGAACCTCATATCAGCAGAGGTCGTCAAGCAGTTTTCCCGGTCGACAACATCCTACCCATAGCACCACACCATCAGATGGCTCCGCCAATGAAGCGATCTTCACATCATCCAACAATTTCGCTTGTCCTATGACATCGAGCCCATCAAAGATGAGGTATTGTGTGATTTTTCTCCCCTTGAAGTTTGTGATGTTATTTTGTGCCAACCTTATTTATGGAAATGTCATGTTGTGTGGGGCCTATCCCAACAACAAACATTCAATGATTTGAAGCAGCACTTGTGCTCAGCCCTAGTGATTTCATTTTCTGACCTATAACATCCCTTTGAGATCGAGATAGATGCTTCAGACTATGTTGTGTTTGCAATTCTCACTCAGCACGACCACCCCATGTCCTATCATAGTGAGACACTATAAGATGTCATCTGAAAGTACCCTACTTACGACAAAGAAATGTACTCCATTGTGCAATCCTATCGCTAATGGAGGCATTACATTCTTGGGAAGGAGACAGTCATCCACACTGATCATAAGTCGTTGCATTTCATGTAGACACAAGGAAAATTGTAGAATGACTGCCATCAAAATTGGTCACAAAATTACGTAGTTCCACCTCAACATCAAGTATAAAACAGGAAGTACCAGCCACATCGTTGATTGCCTCAGCCGACCTCCAGTTGCGACAGTCACCATAGTGCTAGACTCTTGTGGCCACGAGACCTCTAGATGGCCCCAACTCTATGAGAAATATCGTAAGTTCACCACCACCTACCACATGTTGGGTGCAAACACAGTTGTAACTAATTTCCATCTTTAGGATGGGTTGTTATACCATCTAGGCCATCTATGTGTTCCATCAAGTGAGCGAGCGAAGATGATTTGGGAAGCCCACTACATTCTAGTTGCAAGAAACTTCAGTGTAGAAAAGACAGTGGCAGTGTTGGAACAACATTTCTTTTAGCCAAAACTTCGACAGGATGTCAGCAAGTATATCAGGTCAAGCACTGCTTGCGTTATTTCCAAGTGACCACTAAGAAACAAGGCATATATACCCATATGCCTACTCCTAACAGGCCATGGGAATCCATCTTAATGGACTACATGTTGGGCCTTCCATCCACCAAGCGCGGAAATGACTATGTTTCTATGGTTGTTGATCGCTTTTCCAAGATGGTGATTCTGACCGCCTGCAAGAAGAGCATCACAGCAGAGGCCACTGCCCAACTCTTCTTTGAACGTGTGTGGGTACATTTTGGAATACCAAAAACCATTATCTCATATCATGACAACTAGTTCCTCAACACATTATGGTCGAGCCTTTGGTCATTGTTGGACACCAAGCTCACCAAATCCACTGCCTTCCACCGCCAGACGGATGGACAAACCGAGGTCGTCAATCGAATGATCATGCATATCCTATGCATGTACAACTCCAAGCACCCCCGCACATGGACTGAGAGTCTTCCCTATGTTCAACACAACTACAATAGAGCCATACATAGCTCAACTGGCCATAGACCCTTTCAAATGGGGATGGGATTTCAACCATTGGATCCCATGGATGTTGCACTACCGCTTGCAACCACCCAGGAAAACTCATCACGTGCTCAAACTGAAGTTGAAAAAGCCACCCGATTCATTGAGTAGATCCAGCACATCCGCCAATAGGTTCAAGATATTTTACAAAAATCCAATTCCAAGTACAAGTAGCACCATCATCAACATCGGATGCCACACAAGTTCCAGGTGGGATACAAAGTTTGGTTGCACTTGCAAAAAGAACGCCTTACAGGGCCCCATAGGAAGCTTTTTCCACTCCTCTATGGACCTTATACCATCACCAAGGTTGTGGGAGACAATTATTTTGAGCTCAATATTCCCCACTTCCTTGGCTTGCACCTAGTGTTCAATGTGGATCTCCTTCGACCATATTTTCGAGCATTATTGGACACCTCAGAGATAGTAGAACAGTTGACACCAACATAGCTCAACCCTTACTGCATGGAATAGGAATCCAATGATCAGACCATGGACACATATTTCAAGGGCACTTTCCAGCACAGGACCCATCTTTATCTAGTTTTCAAATCAAGGCAGCTCCTGCACCAAGGCAAGTGGATCACCTGGGGCCAAATTCAGCAGAAATTTCCTCATCTAATGGGGGAACTCAAAAAAATGGAGACAATTTATTCCTAAGGGGGGAGGATTGATCTAGGTGGATATTGCTGGCCACCCACCTATTCTGACTAGCTCATCTTGGTATTTTTTCATTTTGGCAGGTTTTTCCTAGTTTTCGGGTCTTGAACTTCTGGGGTTGTTTTGAGGCCCTAAACAATGTTTTAGGGCTCACCATAGTTAGATTGTAAATAGATTCAGATCCTGATGGCATAATGTGTATTCCTCGGGTAGACCTTTCCAATGGGCCATCATGTGCCTAAAATGGAGATCGTATGCAAAAGTTACGACCTTGGGAAGTTGGTGTACCAGCTTACCCCAACAAGTCCCAGATGACTCTTGGTGCTTCATCTCCTAGGATTAGCTTTTTGGATGTCTAGGGTTTTGGAATCCATGCTTATTGTAAAAAATGATTTCAGAGCCTCATTGTACTCATCTTCTTGCGAATGAGTGCAGTTATCACATCTCTTCTCAGAGATAAACTGCCACCATTCTAGCAAGCTTGTTTCAATCTACATTTTACAGTTTCAACATATTTCTTTATTAATAGAAGCCAAGTTTTACTGCATATTTGTTATTTTTCATTGAATCTTTATGTTGATAATATAGATCTGTATTCATTTCGTTCTTCTCATAAAATATGGATCAGGGAGACTGAAAGGGTTATCCCATATAGAGATATGGGAGGAGCCATGGGATAATCAATTTTTTTATTGAAATGGATCCACATGGGCAGGCTTGTCATCGATCCTCCTTCTAGCACCAAATTTTTTGATGCAGTTTGTGTCACCTTGAACAACAGCAGGGTTTACCCCCAGTGAGAACTCCAAATTACACCTCACACCATTTGTAATAGGGACCCCATCTAGATTCTATCCCAACAACCATTACTAGATTGGGGTTTACTAGTTGCGGTTCAGTCCATCGATGATGGTTTCTAAGCTAAAGAATATAATGAAACTAATATAAGATGAAAATTCATGCATATGGATGAAACTAATAATAATCAGAAAGCAAACACATAACCACACATGTTCCTACCAATGGCCTAGAAAATAGTTCACAAAAAGCAAAGCCAAGCATATGGGTAAATGATTGCAAATGTATAATAGTAGAGTACTGAAACATTCACTTACATTCCTATGTTCACAGATTCAAACAAATATTTCTTGAAGAACATAAGTAAAAATGCAACAACCATATATAAGAATAGTCTAAAATGTGAGGTATGTTCTTATGCAACTCCAATGCTGAGAAAAAAATAGCAAAACAATCTGCAATAAGTGCAACACAAGAATCTGAGTTTTCCATAAAATAGCTTGTCCAAAAAGGCTTCTCCTCATTAAAGTTTCAACAATAATACATGAAATCTCAAAGAGCCAAAAGCCCGGAATTAAGGTACAATCCCCCTATTTATTGAAATTAACCCTAACTATTGGATTTATGCATTCCCTATCCTCTATGAAATGATGAGGGAACACTGATAGCATAAATGTTCATAATTGTATGTCTCCTGCATCATGTACATTCACATTTCAAATTTGTATTTTAGTTCTTGTGGGACATCATGGGTTTTGGTCCTAGTTCGCCTTATACAATGTGGTCATTTATTTGCACATTATGGGTCCCTTTTGCCTCTTTGCTTGGGACTTTCCTTTCATGAGATTTGTACTTCATCCTCTACCATTTGAGCTTGATTCTTGTTTGTTTATTGTTTCTCTTTGTTGGTATCTCATCCTTTGTTGTAATTAACATTTTTGGAGACATTGTTGTGTACTAGAGGAACCTCTTTGTCTTGATTTATAGCATTAATGTTTTTGTAGGCCGCTTCTCCATACATTGTGTGTTTGGATTCTTGAGTATAATCCTCTTTCAGTATTGGTGCCTAGGGGCCATTTATCGCAAAATAGATGAGTTGCGAGTATAAAACTCAAAACATATTTTAAAAATGTGCACTTAAACATATTGAATTCAATTGACAGTTGAGTAAGAAGTTTAGATATACTTCCTTGAATTTAATCTTTGGTCTCGCTGATGATGATTTCACAGACATCCTCATTGAAATGTTGTTTTATCAAGAACTTCACGTGTTGTTGAAATTGTGCAAGTATTCAAACTTGAAAATATGAAACAAATGGTGATGAATCTCTTGAAACCTATAAATGCAAATTTGTACAGATCGTAGATACCTTTCCAAAGGTACAAAAAGTGTGTAAAAGAAAATTTGAAGTCAAATGTTATGGAAAAAAAAACTTGGAGCTAGGTTTTCCCGAGGAGTTGTGTTGTGTTGAGGCGAGGAATGGTAATGTCCTTACTCAAGCATTTTTAAATCTCATTAGGTTAGATGAGATAGGTGGGAATGTTACCTTGGGCTTATAGCGTACTCAAAAATATCAATCAACCCTCAAGAAATAAGTTATTTGTCCTAATTCTATTATCAAATTGTATGCTTTGCTCAAAATAAAATTAAAAAGGTATAAAAAGTATTTGTGTATACAATTTATAAGAATTTAAATGAATAAATACAAGAACGCATACATCTGAAAACCAGTAAACCACAAGTCTCAAATTGAGAAGAAACCAAAAATGATTTTACTAATGACTTTTCTTAATTACAACCAAGATCCTCTTTACAAACCCCTTCAAAGGTTTGGACCGGAATTAGATTTAGAAGTCTAGGATGGAATTTTCAATCATACAAAGACAACTAGTGTCTAAAATAAAAATACCAACACTGAAATAAATCAGATCAATCCAAGCTACAAACTCATCATATTCTTGACTTTGCAAAATAGCCTTAATCAACACTGAAAATGAATTCAAAAATTATAATCAAACTAAACATACTGCTCAGATAAATGAATGACCTTCTGAAGCATGTCAAAAGTCTATTATTTCCATTACTTTCTTCTTTGTCACCTTTAGAGTAATCCTTCTATCAAAAAGAGGACTTAGCTCTCATGAAACTCAGAAAATGAAAGAATGAATATTAGAAATTTCCCTGAAATGAGAGCAAACCTTACTAGAGGTATCTCTCTCTGTTATTTTATTTTTCTTCTTGTCCTTGCTTTCTTTCTTTTATTCTCCAAAAAATAGTTTTCAAGTGGTTCAACTACCTTTTGTTACTAAAGTTAAGTCATTTTAGTTAATAATAGGACAACTTTATTTATGATAACGATAAGTAATAATAATATATAGTAACTAATAGGTGGGGGCCCTTTATGTATTTATTTGTTTTATTTTCAACATTCCCTTGTTCCTCCATAATGTATTCACATATCATGCACGCATCATCATAAAAATATATATATCAACAACAACCAAAATAATCATGCTCTATAATTATAACACTTGTATCTCCAAAAATACTTTAAAGACATGATATAAGTTTCTCAAAAATAATAATTATGTCATTTGTCCAAAATATGTGCCTCAAATATCAAACTGAAATGTCATCATCAAAATAAAATAAAGTCAAAAATAATATTTCTTATTTGAAGCAGACTCTTTGTCTACTTCCTATGATAATGCTTCCCTATGCTTGATTAAATCTGCATCAATGGATTTTTTCTCTTCACCTTTTTATACCTTTGGGTGTATGTCATATAATGTGATCTTTCTTACACCATCTTCAAGTTTGAGAGGTAGGGACTTGATGGTGTATGAGGATGTTTCTGATGAGTCTGAACTAACACAGATGGCATGTCACTTTCCTTTACTTGGCTTTGCCTCAATAGCTACAGCTTTGTAATTATTTGAGAGTTGAATAGAGTGTACATGTGAGGCAATAGAAGCAACAAGATGAGATGGTAGTAAATGAGGAGGAGGAGGCAGTGTAAGTGACATGGTAGGCCCATGACCTACACCAGAAGGAGGATTAATAGGTACATTATTCTTGCAACTATTGAATGGAGGCGCATGAGGTTGCATATGGGGTTCAGGAATGTTTGCAATACTTGGGTGAGGATGAAGTGGAGGTACGAGGGGTGGCTAAGGGGGGTGGAAGGCTAGGTGACCTGCGAGGTTTAAATAACCATTTTTTACCAACTGGTTAAAATCCTTGGAATTTGCATCAAAATGGATGAAAAACCTCAACCTTTTATTTCTACCTCTCTTCCCAAATGCATTGGGCACTCTTCCTTTGTTTCCCCTATTTCCCATGTTTTTGGAGCTATTGTTGCCTTTACTAAAGAAACTCATCTAGATATTCAACAATGATCAAATTAGTATAAACAAGTCATAGTATGTTAATCATCAAATATTATTTTTCCTTAAACATGATTTAATAATGGCTCTGAAATAACCAGTCATTCAAGCATACCAAGGGAAAAATGAAAGGAATCAAGGGAAATGGGGATGGATAACACAAATTTATCATCTTCTGCTTACTATTCAAGACATTATTCAAACTATAAAAATTTACTATGTTTCCATTGATCTTATTGAACATGGGAAAATGAATGTAAATAGAATTATAATGATAAGGAGGAATGAAAAGAGAACTTATTTTATTCACTCAAGTCACAAACTATTAAAGGTCCATACATACCATTCTGCCAACACAATTGTTATTTTAAAGTTCTTTTCTATTTATATAACGTAGGGGGGGAATATATGAAATTAAATAAGATATGCTTTAGGAATTTTGAGAACAATTAATGGAAAATGATTTACTATGAGAGGGTTTGCTCCTGTTATATAAAAGGGAAAGATTAACTGTGAAGTCTAAGTGCTTAGCTTCATTACTTATCAATTGTGAAGATTTCATCTTATGTCACTATTTTTGAATTCTCTAAATAATAATTTTCAACGGACTTGAATGTTTTAAAAAACAAGCTCCTTTTTATTATGACTTTAGGCGGACAATAATTTCAATAAGAAACTCAAAACAAATCACCATATGGTTGTAAAACCATCATAATCTTTTGGTTGAAACAAAACTAGAGATATCTTACAACATAGTGCTCATTTTCTTGCATAAATAGTGACCAAATTTCACATTATCAAGTAATCGAAACCAAAAATCTTGACATACTATAAGCTCACATATCTTGTGATAGAAAGGAACATGGTTGATTTGAACAAACTGAATTTGGTTTCACAAACAATTTGTATAAACCCTTAAATCATTTTTAATATAATCATCATATTGGCACGAGTTTGAAACTCAAGTCGACCCAAAAAAATTGTTGGTCGGAAGTAAAACAAAAAACATGTATACCTCCAAATAAAGATCCAACCAGTCATCTATAAAGCCATGGGTTCAAACCTGACTTTGACTTAGTAAAACACAAGGTTTATACCATTATTTCAAGACTTGTTCACCTGAAAAATTTAAACTCAGAATTCAGCAAGACCAAGGGTCGACTCCTTTCATTGCTGGCATAATTCATTATCAAATCGAAATGAGTTGTCTAGAACATGTGCATGGGTTCGAAACTTGGAACAACCAGAACCCATCATAGTTCTCAGCTAGTCACAAAGAAATCTATGAAAATAATTTAACAAGTTGAAAACCCATTGTGGTCCCAGTTAAAAACACAACTTTGACCAAGCAAAAAGATTTTGTCACAAGTCATAAACCTTTCACAATCAAAGCTTATGCCAAATGAACGAGCTTGGGTGTGAATATTTGTATGTGAATACAACCTTTTTAACCCATAATTGTTTAATAAACAAGACCAATATCCAACAAGAACAACATGTCTCAAAACCTTATTTCAAACTTGGATACTGGACAGTAAAAGAAATATCATGAAGACTTGAACCCAGGTCACCAATCTTCTTAATTTCAAATGGGTTTGTTCCAAAAATAAACTGATAATTTCTTAAAAGAAAAATGGAAAGTGAAAAGCATGGAGTGAAGAAAGACTCTTCACAGAGCAACCACTTTGAGAAAACCCTCGCCATTACATCATTCAGAGCGAAAAAATAAAGAAAAGAGCATCATGCCCACAACTAGTGAAGAACAAAGCCATCAATAAATTATTATAGTGCAAGATATATGCAAGTGATGCTTAAAAAAATGATATTTCCATACCTAAGCTTGAGCGTTTATTATACCAGTGATGATGGGTGAAAACAGTTGCTAGGACTACCATGCGTTGAGCTTCCACACCAATATCAAACTCTATCTTCTCCACAACAACAACCAAACAAAATGACCAAAACCCAAGGCCAGGAAGGTGGTATATGCAGGATTGTGGATTAATTACCCACGTCCTCGCAAAATTAATTGCATGGTGAGCCCATCATGTCGGTTCCAAAACCAAATACCCATGTGCATGCCACATAACACATCAAAAATCCACATGAGCCACAATATGCCATACTAACCAATCGCAGACTGAGACCAGATGCCATGTAAGAACATAACCACGCGCTATATTAACCTTTCACTCATTGCTACTCCAACTTGTCACTTCACAACAACTAATCAAGTTGTCACCATACAAATCATTAGGGTTTAATCAATTGTATTTACAATCATATGCCATGTACCACGTATACAATATTCCATAAAGAACCAATTATATAACCCAAAGTTTGTACCCAAAAAATATATGTGCCACTTAAAATGTTAAACCAACTCGAATCTTTTGCTATGTATGAAAGTTTAAACATAATTTGATATCAATCCCCTTTAGACATAAAGTATTATAAAGTGTATCTATAGTA
>JASDQU010244561.1:88111-99598 GCA_032191745.1 Picea mariana
GGGTTTTGATTCTAGGGCCCTGCCATTGCAGCACCATAGAACCTAACCTTCTAGTCTTTAAATTTTGATCCTCCTGAGATCTTGCCCTTACTTTTGACTCCATTTTACCCTAAGGCACCGGTATTCTCTCCAACGTTGAGCTTGTTCATCTTTTAAACTTTCAAACTTTGAAACCCTAACTAACCCTAGTGCACTAATTAGGGCTGACATCATACCTGACGCAACAAACCTTCTAACCCTGCAATAAATGATGACGTCATGCCTTATTTGAGCTTTTGTTGATAGAAAACATTGTTGGCTTGGTCATCCTGTGATAGGCAATTGATCTATTGGTAATTTTCATTGGTTAACTAGCAAAACGCTAACCTTCTTTGTTTATTACATTGCTTATCATACTAACCCTAATAAAAGCTGACATCATCCTTAGGATATTGACGCAGTAATCTATTGTGTATGAGCAATAAATGATATTTAATACATTGATTTAATTTTCATTAGATGCTATATTATTCCAGTGTTTATTGACAAAGTAACATTATATGCCATTGTCATTATTGCAAACATTGACTTCGTCAATATTTACTGCTATATATGCTCATATACATTAAAACTTTGATAGTCATTGATCTATGAAGTACTAACCATTCTTGCATATATTAGTTTCATTGTTGTCTTGTCTCGTAAGCAGGTGCCTTCCCTTGTGGTTATTCTTCTTTTGACTATCTTCTGGGCAGTAATCTGTGAAAGGGAAACTAGCCTTAACCCATTGAGCCTTTTCCTTTCAAAACCCCAGATTGTCAAGGACGTCTCCCTTGGGCTTAGCCACCCTATATAGAAAGGACCTCCCCATTGTGGTGACATTGGGTGGGGTAGGTCCCTGTTTCGCCATTTTGACCCTTATCCTTCAGCTACTTGACCCAAACTACAAACTGAGCGATAACAGGACAAAGTAGGTAACCGCTATGACTTGATAGGATAGGTTGCATACAGGACGATGAGAGCTTGTGGAGCCAGTCCTTAGATAGTTTGTTGTTGCATTGTAAAATTATTATGAGATAGGGATCAGTAAAGAAAAATAGGGTAGAAGAAAGACGCAGTGAAGAACTTCAACATTATGTAATTTGTTTCATGAATGAATAGAACATACAGAATTGTCCCAAATCTTGGACTATGTTCATTTTAATGTGTGATTGAATGAATGTTGCATTTTGTGTATGTGATTTAGTTCATTTTCGTTCATGTATGATTATTCGAGAAGTTGATCGTATGAGTTCATGACGAAACTAGATAAGTTTCAATTGCCTCTCTTCTGAAACTCATATGCAAGGTGTTCATCTCGAATGCAAGGAGTGCATCTCGAACGAAAGGAGTGTGTCAAATAAGTCTCAGATTGACTCAAAAAGAGTTCAGAGAGAGAGCAAAGGAAAATTATACCAGGTGCAAGGAGTCCATAGTGTCAAGAAGCGACCAAGCGTCGAAGAACCAAAATAGAGGAACGCCAGGAGGTCGAGAAGAATTTCTTTTCAAGAAATCCTTCGAACTGAGTTATCGAAATCCACGAATGCAAGGAGTGCGTGGGAAATCGAAATCCTTTAAGGATCAAGCTCAAAAGGAATAGCACTTTCATAAGTGTTGGTGAAATCCAAGAGTCGGACTTGCGGGAGAAGAAAAGGTCGAGATCTTTGAACTCTAAGAAATATTCCAAGTCAGGAGGAAGGTGTAAGCTCAAGAAGGATAGAGGCCTGGAAGAACTCAAAGGAGGAGCAAGGGTTGAATTCACCTCGTGGAAATCAAGCTCAGAAGGGACGACACCAAGTTATTTGGCAAAGAGCCATTGAAAGTCTGCAGAACGAATGGAGTTGTTTTCCAAAGTCGTGAAACGTGAACTTTCGATTCACGAGAGAAGATCTAGACCATTGGAGTCCACATCAAGATAGAATGAGCATGCGTAGGAGGAGATCGGATCTCAGCCATCAGATCTGAGCGCCTGGGTCAACAACTGTTGGATCCCAAGGAAAGTGCACGAGACAAGTTCTGAAGTCATCGGAACCATCCATCGTCAGAGTTGACAGGTGGAAGCAGATTTGAGAGTTCGAGGACTCGGACTTCGGAATATTTTCAAGGGGAAGAGTGGGTTCGATCCTATCCATTGGTGTTGGGAAGGACACATGGCAAGAGATCAGCATTTCGATGACTCGCAAACCGAAAAATTCAAAAGATCATAAGTGAGAAATCTTTCGACTTCGTGAAACGTGAAGTCCCGAAGCGCTTGATAGTCGGGCCCCAGGTCATAACCCATCACCACAATCAAAGGGGCTAGAGGAGAGGAGATAGGGCCTAGAAGGATTCATCGATCGAGAAATCAGGAATCGGGAGAAGAGAGGCAAGAAACCTTCCAATTTCACAAAACGCGAAGTCCCAATACGTGAAGGGGATATTGGGACCATTGGATCATGGGAGGCTGTGGACCGTTGATCTGACATCGGGAGTTTGGAGATCGGACTTTGGGAGGGGAAGAAGATGGACTAGTTTCCAAATTCGTGACATGCGGAGTCACGAAGCGCCTTTTGAATAGGCGTGCGGTCACAGTCTGTGGTCACATGGAGGAAGCTTATGCCTAGTACTTATTCGCACAGGTGTAGTTTTTATAAAAGGACCTATGGATACATAGTGAAGATTCCAATAGGGAATCGAAGAGTTGCTTCAGCTCGAGGAGTAAGAAGATCCAGTGACTGGGAGGTCGGCAGACCCTGCTGAGGTAGGGGGGTTGCATCAGGTGGTATCAGAACTCATATTGAGATTGTTTGCATATAGCAGACAAAGGAGAAAGGAGGTAAATTGGTATCATTCGTGGTATCAAGATTTAATTTATGTTCGTAGGAATCAGAAGGTGATGCAGTGGAAATCATGCCACCCAGGAGGCGTAGAGCGAATGCAGAAATGGAAGAAGAAATGAGGTGACTCATAATGAGACTAGACGTCATGGAAACAATGCAGAGGAGAGCACCAGACACTGGAGATATCAGTGAAGCTGAAAGAGAAGAGAGAGAGGTCGAAGAAAATGTAGCAGAGGATGTTTCACGAGATCGCTTATTGAAAGTTGTCTCAAGAATAGGAGCCAGAGAAAAAATAGTGGTACCAATGTATGAAGGAAATTTAGAAGTTGAATAATTGTTGGATTTCATACGTGCTATGGACAAGTAATTTGATTACAAATATATCGAAGAAGACAAGATGGTGAAGCATGCAGTGACAAGACTGAAAGGTCATGCAGCACTATGGTGGGATGAATTGCAAGCCAAACACAGGAGCAAGGGTAAGCAGAAAATTAAAAGTTGGGATAGGATGGTAGACAAACTGAAAGCCAAATTTATCCCAAAGGACTATCAAATCAATATGTTCAGAAGATTGTAGAACCTGAGACAAAAAATCTTATCAGTGAAGGAGTGCACTGAGGAATTTTATAGACTAAACATCAGGGCTAGACAGAAAGAGAATGAAGATGAAAAAACGGTCAGGTATATCAATGGGCTGAGATATTAAATGCAAGAGGAGATCAGCATGATGTCTGTTAGTAAAGTCAAGGATGCTTATCAAGCAGCCTTGAAAGCTGAAGAAAAATTGGCCAGGAAACAAAGCCAACGAAACAGAGGAGGAAATTCAAGCAGAGGTAAGGGAACAAGTTGAGACAAGTTCCAAAAGTTGAAGCATGAAGCTAGAAAACAGCATAGAGTCACCCTGAGAAAGGTGGAAGTTATAAAGAAGGACAACATGGAAGCTCCAGAGGAAGACGAAGAGCCAAAGGAGGTGAAGTTAGATGTTATACATGTGGAAAATCAGGGCACAAGTCTTGGGAATGTCTTGAGAGAAAGAAAGAAGGAGGAGGCAAAGCATACATTTCTGAAGCACAGAAGCATGTGGAAGCAGAAGCAGCAGAAGCAGGAAAGAACCTCATGATGAGGAAAGTTCTTCTTAAACCAGAGAAGGAGGTAGAGGAACTAGTTCAGCGAACAAGTCTGTTCAAAACTTCTTGCAAGACAAAAGACAGAGTTTGCAAGGTGATCATAGACAGTGGGAGCACTGACAATATAATATCCACAGAGATGGTGGAGAAACTGGAACTGAAGACAACTGCACATCCAAACCCATACAAGCTATCATGGTTGTAGAAAGGACATCAAGTAATTGTAAGTCAACAATGTCGAGTTGAATTTAAAATAGGAGGTTATAGGGATGAAATATTATGTGATGTAATTCCGATGGATGTCTATCATATTTTATTGGGGAGACCATGACATTTTGATAGAAAATTTATTCATGATGGGAAGAAGAATACTTATACCCTAGAAAAGAATGGTAGGACACATATGTTGTTACCCATAGAAGACAAAGAACAAAAGAGGGAAGCTAGTTTGAGTATACTTCTCATGAGTGGGAAGGAACTCTTGAATGAAGTCAAGAAGGAGAAAGAATTGCAGTTTGTTGTAGTGAGGAAGCCTAGAGTTATCCTTACAAATACTTCTGTAGAATATTTTCCTGAAGAAATCCAAGAACTGTTAGAAAACTTTGCTGACATAGTAGTGGATGAGTTACCGCACTCATTGCCACCCATTAGGAGTATAAGCCATATTGACCTTATTCCAGGAGCTAGTTTACCAAACAAAGCAGCTTATAGGTTGACACCTAGAGAGAATGAGGAAGTCAAAAGTCAATTCCAAGAGTTTTTGGATAAAGGGTTAGTCAGGGAAATCCTAAGGCCATGCGCAATACCAACTGTGTTAAGTCCAAAGAAGGATGGAGGATGGAGAATGTGTACAGATTCCAAATCCATCAACAAGATAACCATTAAGTATAGATTCCCTTTACCAAGGATAGATGATTTGATGGATTGTTTGAGTAGGGCAATCTATTTTTCCAAGATAGACTTGAAGAGTGGATATCATCAAATAAGAATGAGAGAGGGAGATGAATGGAAAACAACATTCAAGACAAATGAAGGATTTTTGAATGGCTAGTCATGCCATTTGGGTTGACAAATGCACCAAGCACATTTATGAGATTAATGAATGAAGTATTGAAAGACTTCATAGGCAAATTTGTCATAGTATATCTAGATGACAAACTAATCTTTAGTAAGACAGAGGGAGAACACTTAAGACATCTGACATCAGTGATGGAAAAATTGCAGTAGGAAAAATTGTTGATAAATCTAAAGAAAAGTTCGTTTATAAAGACATCACTCATATACTTGGGTTTTGTGATCTCTTCAAATGAATTGAATATGGATCCAGAAAAGGTGAGAGCAATCAAAGAATGGTCATTGCCAAGAAGCATATTTGAGGTAAGAAGTTTTCATGGGTTAACAAGTTTTTATAGAAAGTTTATCAAAAATTTCAGTTGTATATGTGCACCCATGCTGGACACTATGAAGAAGAAACACAAGTCTTTTAATTTACATAGGAAGCTGAAAAAAGTCTCAAAGTGTTAAAGGAGAAGATCATAGAACAACCAATTCTAGTCTTACCAGATTTTGGAAAAACATTTCAAGTGAGATGTGATGCAAGTGGATTAGTTATTGGAGCAGTCTTGAGTCAGGATAATAGGCCAGTTGCTTATTTCAGTGAGAAGTTGAATGACGCCAAGAAGAAGTATTCCATGTATGACAAACAATTTTATGCAGTGATTCAAGCTTTGAAGAAGTGGAGACACTATTTAATTCCTAAAGAATTTGTCTTGTACAGTGATAATCAAGCTTTACAGTTTATTACTAGGCAAGAAAAGTTGAATCAAAGACATGTTAAATGGGTAGAATTTATGCAAAATTTTACTTTTGTTATTAAACATATTGTTGGAACTGCTAACAAAGTTGTAGATGCTTTGAGCAGGAGGAGTTTAATTGTACAGGAATTCCAAGTGGAGACCTTAAGGTTTGAACACCTCAAGGAAATGTATCGAGAAGATCCAAATTTTAAGGAAGCTTATGAGGCATGTAGGAATCCTTTGTTAGGAGACAAAAGCCCATGGACTGAATATTTGATCCAGAATGGACTATTATTCAAGGGAATCCAACTATGCATACCAAGATGTTCAATGAGAGATAACCTGCTAAAAGAGAAACACATCAGAGGTTTAGTTGGACATTTTGGTCATGATAAGACATTTGCACAACTGAGTTATTCGTATTATTGGTTGAGCATGAGGGCAGAGGTGAAAAAGTTTGTGAACAAATACAGAATTTGTCAGTATGCAAAAGGAAGACAACAAAACACTGGTTTGTATCAGCCATTACCAATTCCAGAAAGGTTGTGGGATGCAATCAGTATGGATTTTGTATTGGGATTTCCTATAACTCAAAAAGGGAGCGATTCCATATTTGTTGTGGTGGACAGGTTTTCAAAAATGGCACATTTCATACCATGAGAGAAAAAAAATGATGCTACACACATAGCCAATTTGTTTTTCAGAGAAGTGGTGAGACTACATGGATTGCCTAGGAGCATAGTCTCAAACAGGGACACCAAATTTGTAGGACACTTTTGGAGGACTCTATGGAAGAGGCTAGGGACAAACTTGTCCTTTAGTTCAGCATATCACCCTCGGACAGATGGACAAACTGAAGTAGTAAACAGGAGTTTGGGAAACTTGTTAAGAAGTTTAGTCACTGAGCAAGGTCGTCAATGGGATTAGATTCTGGCACAAGCATAATTTGCATTTAACAATTCAGTGAACAGGAACATAGGAAAAACTCCATTTGAAATTGTGTATGGTATACAGCCAAGAGGGATTACAAAGTTGAGAGATCTAAATCACGATGAATTCAGAAGTGTTGGAGCAGAGGATTTTGCAACAGAAATGCAGAAACTCCATGACAGAGTCAGAGAACAGCTACAGGACAACAGCCTGAAATATAAGAGCAGAGTTGATCAGAAGAGGAGAGAAGTTCAATTCGAAGTTGTAGATGAAGTTTTAGCTCATTTGAGAAAAGAAAGGTTTCCAAGGGGAACATATAACAAGTTGAAGATGAAGAAGATAGGACCATGCAGGATTCTCAGAAAATTCACAGCCAATACTTATGAAATTGAGTTGCCATACAATGTTGGGATATCATCGATATTCAATGTTGCAGACCTGTATCCTTACAGGAGAGATGAGGCAGGAGAATCAAATGATCAAAAGGAATTTCAGTGGGAAGAACAATTGCCCATAGCAAAAAAACCTCAGATGGAGAAAATCATTTAACATAGAGCTGGAAAGAAGACCAGGAGGAAGACATATCTTGAATATTTAGTGAAGTGGACAGACCATCCAATGGAAGATTCAAGTTGGGTCACAGAACCTGATATTTTGAAGCATGGAAAAACAATGCAGGAGCTCATGGACAGAAGTCCATGAAAATTTTAACCAGAAGAGTATGATGCAGGAGCATCGCCTCCAAAGTCAAAGACACAAGCATGGAGGCAAAGAAACGACATCTCAGCATGACAGAGTTTCAGATCAACATTTAACTCAGAAGTAAATCGAGTTGTTGAGATATTTTTGAAAGCATCATTTTTTAATATGTCGTGTTTGTAAGGTCGTATAGGACTATAAGGGGTTGCGGATATAGAGTGTTGGCTCTTATCTGGCAATAACTGTTAGTTATTGTAATAGGACAAAGTAGGTAACCGTTATGACTTGATAGGATAGGTTGCAGACATGACGACGAGGGCTCGTGGAGCTAGTCCTTAGATAGTTTGTTGTTGCATTGTAAAATTATTATGAGATAGGGATCAATAGAGTAGAATAGGGTAGAAGAAAGACGCAATGAAGAACTGCAACATTATGTAATTTGTTTCATGAATGAATAGAACAGACAGAATTGTCCCAAATCTTGGACTGTGTTCATTTTAATGTGTGATTGAATGAATGTTGCATTTTGTGTATGTAATTTAGTTCATTTTCGTTCATGTATGATTGTTCGAGAAGTTGATCGTATGAGTTCGTGACGAAACTAAATAAGTTTCAATTGCCTCTCTTCTGAAACTCGTATGCAAAGAGTGCATCTCGAATGCAAGGAGTGCATCGATTGAGTCTCATATTGACTCAAAAAGAGTTCAGAGAGAGAGCAAAGGAAACTTAGACCAGGTGCAAGGAGTGCACAGCGTCAAGAAGCAACCAAGCGTCGAAGAGCCAAAACAGAGGAACGCCAGGAGGGCGAGAAGAATTTATTTTCAAGAAATCCTTCGAACTGAGTTATTGAAATCCCCAAACGCAAGGAGTGCATGGGAAATCAAAATCCTTTAAGGATCAAGCTCAGAAGGGATATCACTTTCATAAGTGTTGACGAGATCCAAGAGTCAGACTCGCAGGAGAAGCAAAGGCCGAGACCTTTGAACTTTGATAAATATTTCAAGTCAGGTGGAAGGCATAAGCTCAGGAAGGATAGAGGCCTGGAAGAACTCAAAGGAGGAGAGAGGGTTGAATTCACCTCGTGGAAATCAAGCTCAGAAGGGACGATGCCAAGTTATTTGGCAAAGAGCCATTGAAAGTCTAGAGAACGGACGGAGCTGTTTTCCAAAGTCGCGAAACGTGAACTTCTGATTCACGAGAGAAGATTTGGACCATTGGAGTCCACGTCTAGACAGAAGGAGCACGCACAGGAGGAGATCATATCTCAGTCGTCAGATCTAAGCGCCTGGGTCAACAACAGTTGGATCTTAAGGAAAGTGCACGAGACAAGTTTCGAAGTCATCGGAACCGTCCATCGTCAAAGTTGAAAGGTGGCAGCAAATCCGGGAGTTCGAGGACTCGAACTTCAGAAGATTTGCAAGGGAAAGAGTGGGGTCGATCCTAGCCGTTGGTGTTGGGAAGGACACGTGGCAAGAGATTAGCATTTCGCTGACTCGCAAACCAGAAAAGTCAAAAGATCAGAGGTGAGAAATCTTTCGACTTTGCGAAACGCGAAGTCCCGAAGCGCTCGATAGTCGGGCCCCAAGTCATAACCCATCGCCACAATCAAAGGGGCTAGAGGAGAGGAGCTAGCGCCTAGAAGGATTCACTGATCGGAAAATCGAGAATCGAGAGAAAAGAGGCAAGAAACCTTTCAACTTCGCAAAATGTGAAGTCTCGATACGTGAAGGGGAGATCTGGACCGTTGGATCGCGAGAGGTTGTGGACCGTTGAACTGACATCGGGAGTTCAGAGATCGGACTTTGGGAGGGGAAGGAGATGGACTAGTTTCCAACTTCACGACATGCGAAGTCACGAAGCGCCTTTTGGATAGGCGTACGGTCACAGTCTGTGGTCACGTGGAGGAAGCTTACGCCTAGTACTTATTCGCACGGGTGTAGATTTCATAAAAGGACCTGTGGATACGTAGTGAAGATTCCAGTAGGGAATCGAAGAGCTGCTTCAACTCGAGGAGTAAGAAGATCCAGTGACCGGGAGGTCGACAGACCCTGCTGAGGTAGGGGGATTGCATCAAAAATCATGTTTGATCCCTTATACCTTATTCTTTTTTCATGGACATCAAATGTAAAATTCAGATGCGATAAATAGCACAGAAAAAAGATTCCAATCACTTTGCATTTGTAATCATATGAATAAAACTGTGTATGTTGCAAGAAATTCTTCACTAAAAATACAAAGAATGAAGTGAAGTCATTATCATTGTTGTACATCAACTTGAAACTCATTGAACCATCAAATCATGTAAAGAATCGTGACTTTTAAACATTCATAAGAGTACCATTGATGCAGACATGTATGTATACTGAGGGAAATGCTTGAAAATAAACATACATGTGTTTTCTTATTGAGGACCCCACCTATTAATATTATATCATAGTATAAATTTATAGGCCTTGCAATCATTTGCAGCAGGATTTTATAAAAGGTGACGATATTTTGAGTCACCATGTTGCACCCCACGGGGTGATATGCCTTGAGTTTATTGGCACACTTACCAACACTTTCATCTTCTTCCCACTTCATGAACTTTGGTTTAATTATGGTATTACATTTTATCCATCTGTGCTACGAGGAATTGGGTCTTATTCATCATTTTTGTTTGGAGGATGACATATAAAATGGAGACAAAAAAACATTTAAGGGGTTGATATGTATCGACGTGTGTGTGATATTCCTTGTACATTATTTGAACCACATTGCATTTGGGCACTCACAAGATATTCCATTTCTGATGTATGTTAGGCCTTGTCGGAGTTCAAAAGCCATTACAATGTCGACACTTAAGGGGATAGATTGCATTCCATTGTCGATGTATCGATGTTCCCATTACATTTCAAGGCCGATGTATAGACGTTCCCATTACATTTCAAGGACGATGTATCCACAATATTATGGCATTTCCATGCCAATATATCTTAGGAGGAGGGGGCGAATGGTGTGAACATGAGGATAAGGTAATGGTTAAGAGGATGTCATGTGGTTTATGGGCTCCCTTTTCCACCTAATAATTGTTTTTCCTTTTTTCTTTTATGTTTTCACTTTTTCCCATACTTACGTCATCCACTTTTTTAAAACATTACCGTATTCCTTGAATAAAAAACATTCTTCCCCTTTAACTTCCATGCCCTGTATCGATGTTAAGATTACATTTTATTGTTGATATGTTGGGGGGAGTGAAGGATCATAGATGTTGACATGTCGCAGGTTGAGAAATATTCAAAATCTTGAGGGAGTATCGATACATCGAAGGATCAGAAGGATTCAAGATGTTGAGGAAGCATCGACATCTTGGAGGTCGAGAGGGATCGTTAAGTTTGAGTGTCATCAATATGTTGGAGTTCGTGAAAGATTATAATCCTGAGAGGGTGTCGATATCAAAGAATAAACGAAGGGTTAATAATAACTAAGGAGGGGAGGGGAGGGGAGGGGAGGGGAGGGTTTGCACCCCCTTGTCGCCTAACATTCATCCTTTGCATTTATACGTTTATCTTCTCACCACCCTTTAAACCATACATTATTCCCCATTTTTTTAAACCTTAAAATATTTTCCTTCAAACATTTTTAACATAACATTGTGTATCTGTTTGCCGATATGTCGGAATTCCAAAGGTATTTCATGCTAATGTGTTGGCGTTCGTATTAATTGTAGAGACGATAAAGATTAAGATGAGGGGATGATGTTTAATAATGTTAAAAAAGGAGGGGATGATGTTTGGCTTGGTTTTGGTTCCAATCTAAATCATTCTACATTAGGAGCTTGGAAATTCAAACTTGTGTGGCATGGCCCTTCCATTGTGAGTTGTGTATTGCCAACAAGGACCACAAGGACCCAATGGGTTGGGTTCTCATGGGGAGACTCCTGTGTGAGAGCCTCATCAAGGGCTTTATTTAAATAAGTATTTTGTGTAAGTAGCAATGGTGTATAAGCTTTGTGTTGTATTGTATTTTTAAGGTTTTTGTTTTTAAAATTTTGCATTGCAAAGTATGAGTTGTTATGAGTTGTTATTTGAGGTTTATGTTGGATTTATTAACTTTTGG
>JASDQU010244562.1:12690-33554 GCA_032191745.1 Picea mariana
GGGGGGGAGAAGGGAGGAGGTGGTGGAGGGATGGATAGTTGATTCATTGAATTGTCTTTATACCCCTCCACAACCTCCTTTGTCACTCCCAAAAATTTTTGATAAGAAAAAAATCATATTTTCATATTTTTGACATAACGTTTTCACACCAACCTCATAATTAAATGCCCCTTGTACCATTGAAATCTCTTGATGAGGGATATAACATTTCCATTATAAAATGTTTCTAATTCCCAATTTATTTGTTGTTTTTGAATAAAAAATAGAATCCTTTTATTTTTGGAAAACTGTCCAAATTTGTTTGGAATTAAAAAATATTTAAAACAACAATGTTATAGCCCTCATTAAGATATTTCAAATGTTATAAAAAGCAATCAATTTTAAGGTTAGGGTAAACAAATTATGAAAAAAATACAAAAAGTTATTTATGTGTTAAAATATTGTAGAAAAAGGCGGAGGAGGTGGAAAAGGAGGTTGTGTATGGGTGAGGTCTCAATTCATTGATTCAATTGTCCACCCCACCACCACTACTTAATTCATTTGCCTCTAGGTGGATTTAAAAGAGTGTTTTTTTTTTCTAAATTGATTTTTTTATTTTGTTATTTATTTATTTTTGTTTTCATGAAAGGAAGGATATGAGTTTCATGAAGTGAAAAAATATGAAAGAAATAATATGTGAGTTTCATTATTTTTTTACTCTTATTTTATTAAAATATATAAAAAAAATTATGATGATTTTATTATATTTAATATATTTATTAAAATATATTAAATCACATTTTCATATATATTATTTTTTATGATATTTTATGATTTTTAAAAAATTATTTTATTTTAAATTAATATTTTTTAAATAAATATTTAATAAATATCTTGGTTTTTTATACATTATTAAAATAAAATAAAATAATAAACAATAAAAATTTCATGAAGATTATCTCAAATACAAATATGAATGTTTTCATATATTTTAGGGAATTTTAGAAAAAAAATTCTCAATTATTTTTAACTAATTGTTTTGCTTGCAAATTATCTGTGTTATTTGCAATAATATTAGAAGTAGTGATTTCATTAATCTCTTATGTAGATATAAATGAAAAAATTCCTCTTCATTTTAATTTATTTATTTGTTCATATTTGAATGGGCATTGCCTTGATCAATATATATTTTTTATAGTGATTTCATTAATCTCTTATGTAGATATAAATGAAAAAATTCCTCTTCATTTTAATTTATTTATTTGTTCATATTTGAATGGGCATTGCCTTGATCAATATATATTTTTTATTATTTTTGCTTATTGGAAATAGGCGCAACCCTCTACCAGTTTTAACATTTCTTTACTCATATCTTATGCAAGTTTAGGTTGGGCTCTCTTATTTCTTTGGGGGCAAAGCTTCTTTATTTTTTTCAAATATAAGATTGTAGAAAGCCACTCTTATGCATAAAGGATTATCATTAAGGTTGACAAACCTTTTTTTCCTTGGCATGTAAGACTAAGATTCCGCAATGTAGGATGATCTTTTCGAGATGTTTACATGTTAAGTATTAATTTGTCATTGTGGTTTTTGGGTAAAATTAATTAATAAAGTTTTGGGTTCATAGTATGGGTGGTTGGGTAGTATGTTTGTTATCCTCCCCACTCATTTTTAATTTTCTCAAAGTGGATATGTTGATCCGTTGTGATAAGGTTAGAAGGGTAGACGACCCTTGTGATAGAGGTCCACTCTGGTGGGCTTCGATATGCCTCGACCCTTGCTAAGTCACAAGTTATTGGTATATCTATCTTGTGAGTTGTTGGATATAGTGTGGCAGCCAGTAGCCCAGATCAAACTTGCAAATTATTGATTCCCATGGTTAAAAACAATAAATTAATAAAGAGTTTAAAAATCTTATTTATGAAGTTTTTATTTAGTTTTGACCAAATTTAGAATAAAAAATATTCAACAAACTTAGTATTATTATATTATGAGTATAAGAAGAATTGAGAGATTTAATATTTTCTTATTAGTGAAATAGAAATTAAAGATTGATTCCATTTATTAGTTGATAATGAAAATGGAAGGAAATATTTATTTTGTTCATTACTTTATAATGAGAATAGAAATGATAGAATAGTTGATGATAAGAAAAAATTAGAATTGATGAGATTGATCTTCTATTAAGATTATTTATTGGTATTTTTTTAAGTCAATAAATAATATTTGATTTAACAAAGTAATTATAAATCCTAAGTTGTCAATTGGGTTTAGTTTAGGTGGTTGGAGTAATTATTGTTATCCTTCTCGCCCAAATTCAATTCTCGCAAGTGACATGTTGAACTCTTAACAAGCCTTATTCCTTCTCACCCAAATTTGATTTTCGCAAGTAACGTGTTAAACTCTTAACAAACTTTATTGTTGACCAACCTTATACCCTCAAAATTCTAAGGGGATTTTCCCTAATATTTATAATGTATAAAAAAAATTATAAATTCAAAATTAATATAAAAAGCTACTCCACAACCAATTGTTCTTTTCATTTAACAAGTAACTTCCATTTTCATTTCGGAGAGTTAAGACTATTTTTATTAACTCATAAATGATGTTGAAACCAATGTATGCGGGCATGTTAGAGTTTTCTTTGTGCATCTCACGAGGAATATGGGATAGTGGCAAACTTAATAATAACCAAATAAAAAACAAGTAATGTATGAGGATGTGTTTGATGTTGAAACCATTGTATGAGGATATGTTAGAGTTTCTCTTATGCATCTCATGAAGATATGGGATAGTGGTAAATTTAATAATAACCAAATTAATAAATATTTTAAATTAATAAATATTTTAAATCAATAATAATAGCTAAATGATTTAAATTAATAATAATTAAATGAGAAATATAATTGAATAAATAATCTAAATTACTTTTAGAATAATAATAGTTCATACATTTGCAATAAAATCAACCCTAATGATGAATGACTTGCAATTCAAAAGAAAATAAGTCATGAACAATTAATACATTATTACTTCGAATAATACACTAAAGGGCTCGCAACCATTAACAATCATAACGTTTAATGTATGTTTATGGAGTGAGTGAAGTAAAGATCAAGTAAACCTTGCAATTTAAATGGATTATTTTATATCCTTCTTAAATTATTTTAGATGGCTAATGGTAGGGTATGAACCCAATTTTAGATGGCTAATGGTAGAGTATGAATCCATGATATAAGGATTTAGTAATAATACTTCAATTTTTTTTATAAAATACTTAAAAAGTGTTTTTTTATAAAATATGTTAAATAATTTCAATAAGATATATTGAATTTTTTAACTTCACTTTAAATTGTCAGATTCAACATAAGAATTATGCAAGCTTATTAAGTGTTGTACACTATGCAAAAGTTTAATTTAAATTAAAAATTTTAATAAAATTATGACAAAGAAAATGATCAGCTTTTATAGTTCATTTTAATTTACTTGTCATGTACCTAGGTCCATAACTTGTACTCCTATATCTTCTAACAATATAATAGAAAACAGATGAAGGTATAAGGTATAAGGTTGCTCTCTAGTTAATCAAGTGACAAGCCTTCTTTGAATCAACGATAACTGTGATGTTGGTAAATTAATTAATCCTTACAACACTAGTTATCATGCACTAGATTCATAAGATCCACTTCAAAGTATAAACATTGTAATTTAAAATCATTTAAAATAATACATGAAAGGAAAGTGTTGCTCAAAAAAATATAGGAAATGGAAATATAACTGTGATGTTGGTAAATTAATTAATCCTTACAACACTAGTTATCATGCACTAGATTCATAAGATCCACTTCAAAGTATGAACATTGTAATTTAAAATCATTTAAAGTAATACATGAAATGAAAGTGTGCTCAAAAAAATATAGGAAATGGAAATATTAATAGAAAATAAAATGACATAAACTAATATTATGTTTTACAAAAGTCTATCTAATCTAAAACAAAAATTTCAAAGGTATAACATCCCACTCTTGTGAGCACATGTTATTGACTTATTCTTTGAGGACACTTGCATGCAAGTGATCCGGTTATAGTACATGGTTGTTTGTTTCGTTTATGGATTCTTATGATGATGTTGATGGGTTATGAGTTGATGTTATTGATATATGCATATTGACAGATGCTACTGATGAGTTTTCCTTGAGTGTGCAAGACATTGACAGAGTGTGGATGTCAATGGCATCAATGGACCTCCTTGGACTATGGATTGAGTTAGGGAGTGGATTGTATTGGTTTGAGTATTTCATTTATGCATATGTGACATATGATCGATTATAGTTTGAATTTGAATATGGATTTGACAATGTTTCGTTGATGGATGTATGTTGACGATTGCTTGCTAATTTGACTCACATAAGGAGTAAAGGGGGCATGCACATAGACCAGGCATTGAGGGAGAGGTGTGGCAGAGTCCCTGTCACAGCCTACTAGCACTCTCTTCGTGGCTCGAATTGTAGGTTAACGATTACCTAGTTAGAGAGGTCCACAATGTTGTGAGGGCAGACTGAGACAGTCACTCACGAAGATTTCTAAGGGGCGAGCAATAAGACAGGGTCCTTATTCCTTAGAAACCCTTAGTCTCTCACAATGTCACCCGAATGGAGTGATGGCTCCAGAGGTTGGAAAAGTACCAAAACCAGTCAAAGGCGAGTGGCACCCTTAGAGCACAGAGTGTGTCTTGAAGGGCACGTCGTGAAAGTAACACTTGAGTCAATGAACCTAGGTGGCCTAGAAAACCTTGGGAAAATAATTAAACCTTGTAAAATCTTGAAGCATTGTCAGATTTAATTAATTAATTAAGGATTGAAATGATTACTTGAATCCCCAAATGAAAGTCTAAGCCTAATAAAAAATGTAAGCCTAAGTCTAAGTTAGTAAGAAGACTATTATAAATTAAATAATGAGGGGATTAAGTAAATCAATTTAAGAAGCTAAGAAATATAAATAAACCTAAATATTGATTAAATACACATATGCAAGAAATTACCAAATTGGAATTTAAGGTAAGAATGGAATAAAGTTGAAGGGAGGTGTGCGTATAGAAATGTATCTAGAGTCTAGTTAACACTAGTCTAACTAGGAGAAGAATCTTATTTAACTCAACTCAGATTTAGTAAGGCGTCAGTCATTAATTGGAAATAAGGGGAATAAAGAGGCAACTATGAGTGATTTAAGGAGCATTTTTAGGAGAGGTGAGGTAAATTGACTTTTAATTAAAATAAATTACGGAATTTTATTGTGCAACTTATGGAGAGGGTGACAAGTGTATGGGGGAAATTAATTCTAAATTATCTAATAGAAAAGTGAATTAAATGTGCAAGTGGGAATAGTCATGAAGGAAACTCATATAAAGCAAATGGTTTAAAGGGAAAAAGGGGATCACACTGGTTATGGGTAAGGTTATGTTGCATAATTTTGGACTGGTTTTACTTGTGAGTGTTGGGATACCCATCTTGAGAGAGAGTGGTGGCTCTACCTTGCGAGGTGGGAGCTAGAGGATTTTTAGTTGTGTGTGTGTGTGCGGCCTCTCTGTGGCGCGGGGAGCTAAGGGGGAAGAAAAGTACCCCTAGTGTAGGGTGGGAGGTACCGGTGAAGTCTCTATGATTAACAAACGGGAGGTTGAAAAGAGCGCCATTGTGAAAGAACATCTTCAACTTCATCGTCTTTTGTTACGGTACTCCTATTCTGAGATTGAATTTCATGAAGTTTTAATTAGAATGTATTTTTTTAATTATTGTAAGATGTTGTAATTCTAGTATAAAATTGTAAGGAGCATTACTCGTTCTCGACTTTAATACAAGAGTGTTACCCATTGCATTTTATCCACTCTTAAACAATGTGTCTACTACGCTGGAAAAGTCTGCGATTCAATCGATGGAATCAGATCGGATACAGTTCATTACAGGAGAAAAAGGGTGATTTTATGTTGGAAAAATGCGCAGCTAAAAGGGAAATGAAGGAATTATATGTTTCGATCAGTTGGGTGTTCATAATTATGTTCCTTCTTGCAAACCTGCATAAACATGAAGCTCTTGTAGAGGGTAAGAGAGTTCTACTCACATGCTCAGACAGGGTTGAGTCGGGCTTGTTGGGAGACTAAACCTGTGATAATATATGTGAAGTGTGGGAGTTGGATATATTCGGTATCTGTTGTGTACGGAATTTACTGGAAGGGGGTTCTCAAACCTGACTGATTTGTTATTGAAACCTTATAATTAGAATGCTAGGAAAAGTGCGGAATCGATCCACATTTTTTAACGTTGCTAGTGTTCATAGAATTCAATTATGATATCATTTGGCGTCAGTTGCATGTAAACCCCACCCAAATAAACTAAACACATCTTAAGTGGAATCTTTCAAGAAACTAAATATTCTATATTCAATTTTCACTTGGGTAATGAATTTTTGTAGCTCCTAGGATGAAGAAAAATTGGTGGAGCATTACTTGTTCTCCACTTCAAGCCAAGAGTGTTACCCATCGCATTTTATCCACTCTTAAACAATGTGTCTACTATGCTAGAAAAATATGGGATTCAATCGATGGCATCAGATCGGATACAGTCCATTATAGGCAAAAAGGGTGATTTATGTTGGCAAAATGCGCAGCTAAGAGGGCAGTAAAGGAATTATATCTTTCGACTAGTTGAGTGTTCATAATTATGTTCCTTCTTGCAGACTTGTATAAACACGAAGCTCTTGCAAAGGGTAAGAGAGTTCTACCCACATGCTCAGACAGGGTTGAGACGGGCTTGTTGGGAGACTAAACCTGTGATAATATATGTGAAGTGCGGGATTTGGAGCATACACATGATGTGTTTGTCAAAATGCATGTAAGAAATGAGTGCCAACAAATGCATTATACCTGATAGATTAGAGGTCACGCGTCAACTATTGACGAAATGCCTGAGCAGATGTGGTGTCCTGGAATGTTGTGACTGCGGATTATGGGAAGGATGGCAGTGTAGGCACAGGAACCCTACATCCCCTCAATCGCTTGGAATTGAAGTTCGACTGGAAATTACCTTGTCGGTGACCATAGCCAGGCTTGATTAATCCAGAGCTTCATTGATGTGCTTGTTGCTCCTATATTTTAATCTGCAATCCTTAATACTCATTGGAGGGTAGTAGCGTCCAAACTGCTTCCCAAATATGAGGCTCGATCTACCCTGGAAGTTTTGTAATAAAACGGGTATCCGTGGACTTAGAATTCGAGCCATAGCCTTTAAAACTCCCACTGTCAAGTTACTAATTCTGAAATTAAAACCTCTTTCTTAGACTACCAGTTGCGCTGGTTGTGATGCGTTGGTTGCTGTCGATGGTCGTTGGACCTTCAAACTACGGGTTGGTTCTCATTAAATTTGGGGGGGTTGGTTGGGGAAGCACAAATATTTTATTAATGTTAAATCTTAGTTATGATGCTCTTTGCACTGATTTATGGTCCTCTTAGTTAGGCAGGTGAGTTAAATTTGGATTCCATGTATATGTAATGTTTATAGCTCTTAAAATAATTGTGCCATTGTTATGATTCCTTATACTAGCAAGTACTGCTCCATAATAATTATTAATTAGTATTGACTCCCTAATATATATTATTAAGCGTTGAGATTTATCCTTATGAGCAAATAATTGGAATGGAAGGTAATATTGAATTCTCCTGTTTGCTTCAAGAGATTTGAGTGCCTTAGGCTCTTACCTTTATATACACTTTTAATTTAAAATCCTTATATTTTATTTCTCAATAGGTTTGGGTTTTCTCTCCCTTCCTTACAATTGGTTATGTGAAGTAGTATTCTTACCTTGTGGCATGATAAATTAATTTACCTCTTTAAGACACTCAATAGGTTTGGGTTTTCTCTCCCTTCTTTACAATTGGTTTGGTTATGTGAAGTAGTATTCTTACCTTGTGGCATGATAAATTAATTTTCCTCTTTAAGACACCCAGTAGGATTTTAAAATCCTCATTCCATTACTTATTATGCCAGGATCTTCTTAGGTTTCTTTTGGATGCACAAGATATATGTGAATTATATGTTACTAATAGATGTTGATCTACTTAATTGCCTTTAATGGATTTGAGAAGCCATCGTGACTTCTATTGACTATTTATTTAAGTTGATCTCCTTATGGTACCTGGTAAATGGTTATGAATTTAGTGATAAAATTCTTTGTGTACTTCTTAATTAAGATAAGTCCTTTTAAAAGAAAAATAGTGTAGCTACATGAAGTTCATACTTTTTAAGATAGCTAGAGGTATTGATAATGATGCTTGACTTGTATGAACTTGATTTGGGGTAATTGCCTTGATAGGTGTAATTAGATCCTTATATAATACGAGGATATATTTATGTTCTTGTGGTTTTATTATTTTCAAGTATCGTTACCTTACTTAACCTTGTGCTCAATTAATGCTTGATGTTGATTAAGTAAATTAAATTTTCCTTGCATATCCATGAAAATTGATAGATGCTTATGATGCTTGTTTTAGTGTTGCGCCTTGAAAATAGAATTGATGATTACTCTTGCTCCATGAACTTAATGTTGATTTATGATTAATTAAGTAATTGGATTACTCGTGCACCTTGGAATAATGTTAATGTATGAATAATTAAGTGATTAGATTACTCGTGCATCATGTAAATAAAGTTAATGATTACACTTGCACCATGAATAATTGATGATTAATATTGATCGATTGATCTAGTTGATTTTCTGCTTGATTGGATTAGCTAGATTTAGACACCTCCTTGTTCCTCAGAACATTTGCCAGCCCTGAAACCTTAAATGGTCAAAATAAATCGGATGAATCCTGGGATGGAGCGTTGCTTATGTGTCATGGAGGTCCTAACCATGCAGGATAGGTTGGGCTGGTAGTTCCTTATTTATTCATTGATATGGTTAATCATTATTTATATTTTTCTTAAGTTGATTGTGATGTGTAGAACTACGTTGCTATGTGTGTGTGTGTGTTGATCATGTGTCGCTAATTTTTATATTAATGCGTTGTCTTGTGTCGTTATCGATTACAATGATGTGTCTCATATAATGATATTAATTTATGTTGTGACGATTTTAAATCCCTAACGCAAAAAAAAAATATTCACCTTTTGTACATCCTTATTGTTGTCGTAACGGAGGGGCCATTACATATGGTATCGAAGCGAGTTCAACCTAGCGACTTGGGAATCATTACACCTTCTACTGTATTAAACACTTGGAATCTGAAAGAGCGTGGATGTTGATGGCATCAATGGACCTCCTTGGACTCTGGATTGAGTCAAGGAGTGGATTGTATTAGTTTGAGTATTTCATTTATGCATATGTGACATATGATCAATTATAGTTTGACTTTGTATATGGATCATTGACAGTGTTTTGTTGATGGATGCAGGTTGACAATTGCTTGTTAATCTGACTCACATAAGGAGTAAAGGGGCCATGCACATAGACCATACAATGAGGGAGAGGTGTGGCAGAGTCCCTGTCATAGCCTACTAGCACTCTTGTCGTGGATCGAATTGTAGGTTAGCGATTACCTAGTTCGAGAAGTCCACGATGTCGTGAGGGAAGACTGAGATAGTCGCTCACGAAGATTTCTAAGGGGCACACAATAAGAAAAGGTCATTATTCGTTAGAAGCCCTTAGTCTCTCACATGGTCACCTGAATGGAGTGCTGACTCCAGGGGTTGGACAACTATCAAAACCAATCAAAGGTAAGTGGCACCCTTGGAGCAGAGAGTGTCTCTTGAAAGGCACGTTGCGAAAGTAACACTTGAGTCAATGAAACTAGGTGGCCTAGAAAACTTTGGGTGAATAATTAAACCTTGTAAAATCTTTAAGCATTGTCGGATTTAGTTAATTAATTAAGGATGAAATGATTACTTGAATCCCCAAGTGACATTCTAAGCCTAATAAAAAAATAAAGCCTAAGTCTAAGATAGTAAGAAGACTAAAACTAAATTATAAATTAAATAATGAGGGGATGAAGTAAATCAATTTAAGAAGCTAAGAAAAATAAATAAACCTAAAGATTGATTTAATACACATATTTGCAAGAAATTACCAAATTGGAATTTAAGGTAAGAATGGAATAAAGCTGAAGGGAGGTGTACGCATAGAAAGGTATCTACAGTCTAGCTAACACTAGTCTAACTAGAAGAAGAATATTATTTTAACTCAACTTAGATTTAGTAAGGCGTCAGTGATTAATTGAAAATAAGGGGAATAAAGAGACAACTAGGAGTGATTTAAGGAGCGTTTTTAGGAGAGGTGAGGGAAATTGACTTTTAATTAAAATAAATTATGGAATTTTCTTGTGCAACTTATGGAGACGGTGACAAGTGTACAGGGGGAATTAATTCTAAATTATCTAATTGAAAAGTGAATTAAATGTGCAAGTGGGAATAGTCATGAAGGAAACTCCTATAAATCAAATGGTTTATAGGGAAAAAGGGGATCACATTGGTTATGGGTAAGGTTATGCTGCAGAATTTTGGACTGGTTTTACTTGTGAGAGTTGGGATACCCAACTTGAGAGAGAGTGGTGGCTCTACCTTGCGAGGCAAGGTGGGAGCTAGAGGATTTCTGGTTGTGTGTGTGTGTGTGACCCCTTTGCCGCTCAGGGGGATAAGGGGGAAGAAGAGTTTCCCAAGAGTTAGTTGGGAGGTACCGATGAATTCTCTACGGTTAGCAAGCGGGAGGTCGGAAGGAATGCCATTGTGGAATAACATCGTCAACTTCGTCGTCTTCGGTTACGGTACTCCTATTCTGAGATAGAATTTCATGAAGTTTTAATTAGAATGTAGTTTTTAAATTATTGTAAGGTGTTGTAATTCGGGTATAAAATTGACAAGTCTTGTTGGAATGGTGTGCTTCGAGCCTAAATCCTTGCAACTAAAGCACAATTTTCTAAATATAAATTCTAAGAAATTTAGACCGAAAGATAATGAGCATGCTCTTAATCCTGGAAGTATTAGATTAGTTATGTAAGGGTTATTTATTCATTGCTATGGGTGACTTGTGTTCAGTGTTTGATCTGAAATTTGTATGGGATATATTCGGTATCGATTATGTACAGAATTTGTTGGAAAGGGGTTCTGAAACCTGTCTGGGTTGTTATTTAAAGCTTAGTTAGAATGTTGGGAAATGTGTGGAATTGATCCACTTTTTGTGAACATTTCTAGTCTTCATAGAATTCAATTATGAAAGCGTTTTGGTGTCAGTTGCATGTAAACCCCACCCAAATAAACTAAACACATATTAAGTGGAAGTTTTCAAGAAACTAAATATTCTAGATTCAATTGTCACTTGGGTAATGAATTTAGATTCAATTGTCAATTGTCAGCTAGGATGAAGAAAAGCTGGTGGAGAATTACTCGTTCTCCACTTTAATACAAGAGTGTTACCCATCGCATTTTATCCACTTTTAAGCAATGTTTCTACTACGCTGGAAAAGTCTGCAATTCAATCGATGGAATCAGATTGGATATAGTCCATTACAGGCGAAAAAGGTGATTTTATGTTGGAAAAATGTGAAGTTAGAAGGGAAACAAAGGAATTATATCTTTCGATCAGTTGGGTTTTTATAATTATGTTCCTTTTTGCAGACCTGTATAAACATGAAGCTCTTGCAGATGGTAAGAAAGTTCTACTCACATGCTCACACAGGGTTGACCCAGGCTTGTTGGGAGACTAAACCTATGATAATATATGTAAAGTGTGGGAGTTGGATATATTCAGTATCTCTTATGTACGGAATTTGCTGGAAGGGGGTTCTCAAACCTCACTAAGTTGTTATTGAAACCTTATAGTTAGAATGCTAGGAAATTTGCGGAATCGATCCACATTTTTTGAACATTGCTAGTCTTCATAGAATTCAATTATGAAATCGTTTGGGTGTTAGTTCCATGTAAACCCCACCCAAATAAACTAAAAACATCTTAAGCGGAAGCTTTCAAGAAACTAAATATTCTATATTCAATTGTCACTTGGGTAATGAATTTTTGTAGCTCCTAGGATGAAGAAAAACTGGTGGAGCATTACTCGTTCTCCACTTCAATCCAAGAGTGTTACCCATCTCATTTTATCCACTCTTAAACAATGTGTCTACTATGCTGGAAAAAGATGGGATTCAATCGATGGCATTAGATCGGATACAGTCCATTACAGGCGAAAAGGGTGATTTATGTTGGCAAAATGTGCAGCTAAGAGGGCAGTAAAGGAATTATATCTTCTGACCAGTTGTGTGTTCATAATTATGTTCCTTCTTGCAGACTTGTATAAACACGAAGCTCTTGCAGAGGGTAAGAGAGTTCTACCCACATGCTCAGACATGGTTGAGTCGGGTTTGTTGGGAGACTAAACCTGTGATAATATATGTGAAGTGTGGGAGTTGGATCATGCACGCGATGTGTTTGTCAAAACACATGTAAGAAATGAGTGCCAACTTTTGCGTTATATAGGATATGGCCAAATGGTAGATTAGAGGTCACGCATCAAATTTTGACGTAATTCCTGAGTGAATGTGGTGTCCTGGAATGTTGTGACTATGGGTTATGTTAAGGATGGTAGTGTAGGCACAGGAACCCTACATCCCCTCGATCGCTTGGAATTGAAGTTCGACTGGAAATTACCTTGTCGGTGACCATAGCCAGGCTTGATTAATCCAGAGCTTCGTTGATGTGCTCGTTGCACCTATATTTTAATCTGCAATCCTTAATACTCATTGGAGGGTATTAGCATCCAAACTGCTTCTCAGATATGAGGTTCGATCTACCCTGGAATTTTTGTAATAAAACGAGTATCCCTGGACTTAGAATTCGAGCCATAGCCTTTAAAACTCCCACTGTCAAGTTACTAATTCTGAAATTAAAACCTCTTGCTTAGACTGCCAGTTGCGCTGGCTGTGTTGCGTTGGTTGTTTTCGATGGTCGTTGGACCTTCAAACTACGGGTTGGTTCTCATTAAATTTGGGGGGTTGGCTGGGGAAGCACAAATATTTTAGTTATGATGCTCCTTGAGTTGATTTATGGTCCTCTTAGTTAGGCAGGTGAGTTAAATTTGGATTACGTATATATGTAATGTTTATAGCCCTTAAAATAATTGTGCCATTGTTATGATTCCTTATACTAGCAAGTACTTCTCCAGAATAATTATTAATTAGTATTGACTCCCAAATATATATTATTAAGCGTTGCTCAAGAAGATTTATCCTTATGAGCAAATAATTGGAATGGAAGGTAATATTGAATTCTCGTGTTTGCTTCTAGGGATTTGAGCGCCTTGGGCTCTTATCTTTAGATACCCTTTTAATTTAAAACCCTTGTATTCTATTTTTCAATATGTTTGGGTTTTCTCTCCCTTCCTTACAATTGGTTATGTGAAGTAGTAATCTTACCTCGTGGCACGATAAATTAATTTACCGCTTTAAGACACCCAATAGGATTTTAAAGTCTTCATTCCATTACTTATTATGCCATGATCTTCTTAGGTTTCCTTTGGATGCGCAAGACATATGTGAATTATATTTTACTAATAGATGTTGATCTACTTAATTTCCTTTAATGGATTTGTGAATCCCCTTTGACTTCCATTGACTATTTAAATAAGTTGATCTCTTTATGGTACGTGGAAAATGGTTACGAATTTAGTGATAAAATTATCATTTTACTGCTTAATTGAGACAAGTCCTTTTAAAAGATAAATAGTCTAGCTACATGAAGTTCGTACTTGTTAAGGTAGCTAGAGGTATTGATAATGATGCTTGACTTGTATGAACTTGATTTTGGGCAATTGCCTTGATAGGCGTAATTAGATCCTTATATAATATGAGGATATACGTATGCTCTTGTGGTTTTATTATTTTCATGTATCATTACCTTACTTAACCTTGCGCTCAATTTAATACTTGATGTTGATTAAGTAAATTAGATTTTCCTTGCATATCCATGAAAATTGATAAATTCTTATGGTGCTTGTTTTAGTGTTGCGCCCTAAAAATAGAATTGATGATTACTCTTTCTCCATGAAATTAATGTTGATTTATGATAATTGGATTACTCGTGCGCATTGGAATAATGTTAATGTATGAATAATTAAATGATTAGATTACTCGTGCGCCATGAAAATAAAGTTGATGATTACTCTGGTGCCATGAATAATTGATGATTAAGATTGATTGATTGATTGATCTAGTTGATTTTTGGCTTGATTGGATTATCTAGATTTAGACACCTCCTTGTTTCTCATAACATTCGCTAGCCCTAAGACCTTAAATGGTCAAAATAAATCGGATGAATCCTGGGCTTTAGCGTTGCTTATGTGTCCTGAAGGTCCTAACCATGCAAGATAGGTTGGGCGGGTAGTTCCGTATTTATTTAGTGATATGGTTAATCATTATTTATATTTTTCTTAAGTTGATTGTGATGTGTAGAACTACGTCGCTATGTGTGTGTGTGTGTTGATCACGTGTCATTAATTTTAATATTAATGAATTGTCTTGTGTCGTTATTGATTACGATGATGTGTCGCATATAATGCTACTGATTTATGTTGTAAAGATTTTAAATCTCTAATGAAAAAAAATAATATTTACCTTTTATACATCCCTATTGTTGTTGTAACAGAGGGGTCATTACATATGGTATCAGAGCGAGTTCAACCCTACGACTTGGGAATCATTATTCCTTCTACTGTATTAAACACTTGATTAATAACCTATCGCTAATTAAATTGAAATTGTTTGTGCCAGTAATATTGGATAGAGGACGTCATGGAGGTAGATGACATGGTGCTAGGGGAAAAGTTGTGACGCCTCTAGTTGCATCCACGTTGGAGGGGTATAACCCCCAAGGAGAAGAACAAGTCATTGGGAAGGAGCAGATGGTTTTGGGGGATTTGGTTGGTCTGATGAGGTCCTACCAGAGGATGTCAGAGGCCTTGATTAACCAACTAGATATAAATGAGGCTATAGGGTGCTTGTACCCAGTGATGGTCCACAACGTGCTCCAGGTGGCAGTGATAATATTCACAAAGAAATTGAGAAGGTTAAGTTTCCCAAGTTCATGGCTGCCACAAGTGGCTCAAACGTCAAGGCATGGTTGGAGATAATGGCGATGTTCTTCGCACTTCGTGATTACACCTACAACATGAAGGTCTGCATGGCAGTATTTCAGTTGAAGGGGAGCGCTCTTCTATGGTGGAAGATGCTCCTACCTCAACTAAACATGGTTGTCGAAGACGTGTCATGGGAATTGTTCGAGGAGCGGTTCTGGGAGAGGTACTTATCAGAGGAATTCATTTAGTGCCAGCTCAATGAGCTCAACGCCTTGCGACAAGGTGGTCATACGGTGCCCGAGTATGAGGCCCGATTCATGGAGTTTCTTAGGTATGCTCCACATCTTAACAACGAGAAGCTAAAGGTCAACAAGTTTGTGTTCGACCTTAACTTCAACATTCATGCAAAGATGAGGATTCTAATGTCTCAGACATTGCATGATGCAGTCCATAAGACCCTCATAGCTGAGGAAGAGCTGACCAGCAGAGGACAGGGCAGGACTCCTGCAAGACCAACTTTTAGGCCTGTTTAGCCGAAAAGACTAGGATCTCAGGTCAGTAGGCCATCAGCTTCTACTTTGGGGACCAGGAATACTTGACTGAAGACCAGATGTTGGGCATGTGGAGAGCCACATTACCAATGATGTTGTCTAGTTGAGAAGGCCAGAGCGGTTGGGTCAACAGAACACACTACAGTTGGATTCCTGTCGTGGTGAATAATTGTTAGGCCGAGCACTAGTCCACTGTGCTTGAGAGATCAGATACCATCGTCGACCAAAATTTAGTATTTTGATAGATCCCGGTGCTACATATAGCTTTATTCTAGTGCAACGTTGAAAGGAATTAAGGTAAAGGAAGTTTAGCAGGATGAGTTTAAATACGTAGAAATGGCTTCGTGTGCCAAACAAAAGGTTGTAGGAAAGGTTACAAACGGTCACATTACCTTGGGATATTTTGTAACAAAGTCTGACCTATACGTCACGATCTTAGGATCTTATGATGTCGTGATCGGTATGGACTAGTTGGAATTGCATGATACAATACTCAATTGTAAGACGAAATGATTTAGTTTAACCGAGGATGAAAGACAGAGAAGATTGATTGTAGGAAGAAACCAAGGAGTGCCCTTGAGGTTCATTTCTTCCTTACAGCTACAGAAGACCATGCACAAATGATGTAATTTATATGCAATCTTAACGCTAAACGACAAGGGCAAGGCGGAAGGATTAGAAAACCTTCCGGTAGCATGAAAGTTTTTTTACATGTTTCCAGAAGAGTTACCAAGATTGCCGCCCGAAAGAGAGTTGGAATTCACAATCAACTTGAAACCTGGAACCAAACCGATAGTAAGAATGCCTTATCGGATGTCAACCCTTGATTTACAGGAGTTAAAAATGAAAATGAAGCAGTTGTTGGACCTAGGAATTATACGTCCAAGAGTTCCACCTTGGGGTGCACCAGTTATTTTCATAAGAAAGAATCATGGGTCATGGAGACTCTGTATTTACTACCATCAATTGAACAAGGAAACGATCAAGAACCAGTATATGTTTCCAAGAATAGACGATTTGTTTGATCAAATGAAAGGTGCGATGATGTTTTCAAATATCGAATTGAGATTAGTTTATCACCAATTATGAATTAAAGAGGAAGATATTCCTAAGACTGCACTCAAGATGATATTTGGACACTATGAGTTTGTCGTTTTACCGTTTGGACTGACAAACGCCCCGGGGGTATTCATGAGCTTGATGAATAAGGTGTTTCGTGAATACTTGGACAATTTTTTTCATGTATTCATTGATGACATATTGATATATTCTCAGATGAAGGAAGAACATGAGGAACATTTGCGCTTAGTACTACAGTATTTACATGAAAACAAATTCTACGGGAAACTGTCGAATGCTCTTTTTACCAATCGAGGATTCATTAGTTAGGGCATGTTATCTCTGAAGAAGGCACCGTTGTGGATACAGAAAAGGTGGAGTCTATTATGGAATGGCCTATGCCGACAAACGTATCGGAAGTACACAGATTTATGAGTTTAGCAGGATATTACCGACGATTCATCGAAGGTTTTTTGAAGATAGCAAATACGATCACGGAATCGCTGAAGAAAAACAAGAAGTTTGTATGGACCAAGAAGTGTGTGGAAGAATTTCAAAGGTTCAAGGGGTTGTTGACGACAGCATTGATACTAAAATCCCCCGACATGGACAAAAAATTCTTGGTATGCACAAACGCATCCAAGGAAGGCTTAGGAGGAGTCTTGATGTAAGATGGTTGAGTGATTGATTACATCTCAAGGAAATTAAGAAAGCATGAGGAGAACTAAGAAACACATGATTTGGAGTTACTGGCCATTGTGTATGCCTTGTGGAGACACTATTTGATTGGACAAAAATTTGAACTAAAAAAAGGTCATTGTGGATTGCAGCACATATTTATGCAGAGTGACTTGTACGCACAACAAAGGCATTGGTCAGAATTGCTTGGAAAATACGATTTTGAGATTACTTACATAAAAAGGAACAATGAATAGAGTGGAAGAAGCATTGACTCGGAGACCACACATATTTTTGGTGATACCTCTTCAGACGAATCTTCAGGAAAATATTCTAACTATACAGTTCAATGATGACTGGTATAAAGAGGTTAAGGAAAATATTCGACAAGACACCATGATGGTACCAAATTTCGAAGGTTATACATTGGACATCAATGGATTGATGAGGTATAATAATCGGATTTATGTACCGCCTAACGACAAATTGATAATTTTGATCTTAATCAAGCTCATAGAGAAGTGTACATGGCTCACCCGGGAGTCGCAAAGATGAGGGAAGACCTTAATCCATTATTCTTTTTGAAAGGAATGAAGGCGGATATAGTTAGCTACATGGCGAGATGTCTAGAATGTCAACAAGTGAAGGCTGAACATAGACATCTGGCAGGGTTACTACAACCACCCACTATTCCAAAATCGAAATGTGAGGTCATTTCAATGGAATTTATGGTTGGATTGTCATTGATGGCAAGGATGCTCGACTCGATTTTCATGGTAGTTGACACTCTGATGAAGAGTGCACATTTTCTTCATGTGCATATGATGTGTCAAGCGGCAAACATATCTTAAGTTTTTATCAACGATATTGTGAGGTTACATGGCATGCCAAAAAGGATCATATATGATATAGGATCTGTGTTTACAGGACGTTTTTGGACCAGTTTCCAAGAGGCTTTGGGGACACCACTAAAATTTAGTACAACATATCACCCTAAGACAGTGTTGAGGCAAAGATATGAATTATCTTACTCAAACATTTTTTAATCTCTCATGGCTAAGACAAGATAATCGGCAATATCACCCTATGTTTATAGCCTCAAAAATATTTTCCCAATCCACAAGTATTGATTACAAGTGTTTAGGATGATTTTCTTTATGAAAAGAATGTTGCAAAATAACTTTAAATTTTATATAATTTTATGAAAATATACAGATTACAAAAAATAAATGTGGAGATCAAAAGCAAAAGTAACCAAGTCACAGATACACACAAATGAGATGGAATAGCAATATGCTTTATTTCATTCCAAGAAATCAAAATTATTTTTCTCTTTACAAAAATCCATGTGAGGGCATGGACCAAAGTCTAATTTAGAAATCCCCAATGAAAACCATACAAAAGGACTCTGACAAGAAGTAAAAACTGAACTTTATAATATGGATCATCTTGCCACAGAGTGTTGCCAATTTGACTCTCTAAAACAAGCATCTGAATGATATGAATCATCTTTGAACCTTGTTGTCTACAATAGGACCCTTAGTATTGCTTTCTCCTTCTATTCTCCCCTTGTTCTTCCTTTTCATTTGGCTTGTATGCATTCCAAATAAGTTGAAGTAGTTCAACTACTTTCTTTAGTTAAGTTAATTAAACTTAACTAATTTTAGTTTAGGGGAAGTAATAATAATAATAATAGTTAAGGGTCTTTATTTAATAATAACTAAGTAGGTAGGACCCCTGTGACTTCCTTCTTTTATTATTTACAAAAATAAACACAATTTAGATAATCATTTAAACACATACCGTCTTGTATATCCGATAAATATTTCCAAAATTTGAATATTAAATATCAGAAATATTTAAAATCATATCCAAAATATGTAAATATTCACATTATCCAAAAAAATAGCTTGATGTCCAAAACTTTCTGCAGACCACTGTCTTCAACAACTCAATCATAAACACATAAATTAAAATCCATATTTGCCACTTTGAGAGGCAATCCTTCTTCTATGACTGTTGTCCCCTTTGGACTTCCTAGAATTAGCCTTAGGTTGATTCGAACCTTGAGGCTTAATCTCACTAATAACATGGGAACAATCGTCCTTTAGAGGCATACAAGAGGACAATGATTTTGATGAGTCATTTGAAGGAGATGAAGGGGAGGCAACAACTTTACCTTTGTCTTGCACATGGGGGACGTTAGTTTTAAGTCATTTTCTAGCATGAGAGGACTGAATAGGTGAATGCACAGGGGAAATTTGAACATTAGGACTTACAGGTGGAGGAGGAGGAAATGACAAGTTGGGCTAGCCACAATGGTGGGAGACTGCCAAATTGACAATCTCCTTCCATCCATCATTTTCAAGAACTTCTGGTTGCATGGATACATGAGGAGGCATAGGAATACCAGAGATATTTTAAGGCTAGAAGGGAGGTCTCTCTGGTCGGGGTTGAACTATCCCTTTCCCAATCCAATTGAATAACCTAGCTTGAAATAGTTGGTTCAACTCTTGGGGGTCGGCATCAAAATGAATTGACAATCTAGGCCTTCTAGGCCCTCTGTTCCACTTACCTCTTCCTCTATTGTTTCTTCCATGACTGCCTCTGTTGAAGAAACTCATCCTATATGCAACAATTCATTAGTAACTAGCCCTTAACATGCCATAGATGACATTTTGTTTATATGAAACAAAGTTTGGCTCATAAATTGACATAAGGCCCATGTAATTCAATCCATAATAAATTATTTAATAATTGCCAAGTGAGTAGGGGGTGGAATAGGTTTCATGGGACATCTGAAGGGATTGTAATGAGCGAAAAAGTGGTAGCATGGAAGGGAATAAAAACATGAGTATTTCTCAACAATTCATTAAATAACTAACTTAGCAATCAATACCAAAATATATCAACTGCCACCCATTTTTGTGTCATATATTTTGCCACTACCATACAGAGTTTTTAATTTACTTTATAGAACAGGGCATGTAAAAATGAAACTGAGATCATGAGGGGGGTATAATGAGTGAAAAAGTGATAGTATGAGAGGGAATAATACAGATATTGTTCATAAAAATAAATTAAATCAAAAAACAACCATAACTCTGTTCAGACCCACAATCCAATAAGCATCCACTTTAAAACCAAAATCATTTAATTGTCTCTTAATTACAAACAGAATGTTTGCTGACTTCAAATAAAAGACAATTCATATGCCCAAAATACTTCAATTATAGCCGCCTTTGCATCTATACAATATCTATGCAACAACATAATAACATCATTGCCAATTCCATAATTATAACCCTTCGAGCCACAGTCTTTCATGTTCCAATGCTAACCCCTTTCCTTTTAAAACAAAATAGAAATATACACAGTGATTCCAGCCATCCACATCCAATCATTTATTTCTTAAACTCGAATAAGAATAGGCCCAATATTAAACTCCAACTGTCGACTTTCCAACACTAATTTCCATAATCTATTTGCATT
>JASDQU010244562.1:46720-58592 GCA_032191745.1 Picea mariana
ATTATTTTACCTTAAAAATCGCCAAAATTTTATAAAAACTATATAAAATCCTTAGAAATTTGAATATTTTTACAAAAATATCGCCAATCATTTATAGTTGACATATGAAGGATTAGTAAGGTTCGCCAAGGTTTCTACATTTAAAAATAAATTTCCATCCTTAAAATCATCCATGGCCCAGACTTATGTGTGGAGCTTGGTATGGGAGCCAAGCATTTGGTACGAGGATCTGGTAAAGTATCGTTTAAGGTAAGAATATGCAATACACATAAATATTGATTAAATACACATATATGCAAGAAATTACCAAATTGGAATTTAAGGTAAGAATGGAATAAAGTTGAAGGGAGGTGTGCGCATAGAAAGGTATCTACAGTCTAGTTAACAATAGTCTAACTAGGAGAAGAATCTTATTTAACTCAACTCATATTTAGTAAGGCGTCAGTCATTAATTGGAAATAAGGGGAATAAAGAGGCAACTAGGAGTGATTTAAGGAGCGTTTTTAGAATGCTGAGAAATGTGCGGAATCGATCCACATTTTTTAACGTTGCTAGTGTTCATAGAATTCAATTATGAAATCATTTGGGCATCAGTTGCATGTAAACCCCACCCAAATAAACTAAACACATCTTAAGTGGAAGTTTTCAAGAAACTAAATATTCTATATTCAATTTTCACTTGGGTAATGAATTTTTGTAGCTCCTAGGATGAAGAAAAATTGGTGCAGCATTACTCGTTCTCCACTTCAAGCCAAGAGTGTCACCCATCGCATTTTATCCACTCTTAAACAATGTGTCTACTATGCTAGAAAAAGATGGGATTCAATCGATGGCATCAGATCGGATACAGTCCATTATAGGCCTAATAAAAAAATTAAGCCTAAGTCTAAGATAGTAAGAAGACTAAAACTAAATTATAAATTAAATAATGAGGGGATGAAGTAAATCAATTTAAGAAGCTAAGAAAAATAAATAAACCTAAAGATTGATTTAATACACATATTTGCAAGAAATTATCAAATTGGAATTTAAGGTAAGAATGGAATAAAGCTGAAGGGAGGTGTACGCATAGAAAGGTATCTAGAGTCTAGCTAACACTAGTCTAACTAGGAGAAGAATATTATTTTAACTCAATTCAGATTTAGTAAGGCGTCAGTCATTAATTGAAAATAAGGGGAATAAAGAAACAACTAGGAGTGATTTAAGGAGTGTTTTTAGGAGAGGTGAGGGAAATTGACTTTTAATTAAAATAAATTATGGAATTTTCTTGTGCAACTTATGGAGAGGGTAACAATTGTACAAGGAGAATTAATTCTAAATTATCTAATTGAAAAGTGAATTAAATGTGCAAGTGGGAATAGTCATGAAGGAAACTCCTATAAATCAAATGGTTTATAGGGAAAAAGGGGATCACATTGGTTATGGGTAAGGTTATGCTACAGAATTTTGGACTGGTTTTACTTGTGAGAGTTGGGATACCCAACTTGAGAGAGAGTGGTGGCTCTACCTTGTGAGGTGAGGTGGGGGCTAGAGGATTTCTGGTTGTGTGTGTGTGTGACCCCTTTGCGGCTCAGGGGGATAAGGGGGAAGAAGAGTTCCCCTAGAGTTGGTTGGGAGGTACCGATGAATTCTCTACGGTTAGCAAGCGGGAGATCGGAAAGAATGCCATTGTGGAATAACATCGTCAACTTCATCGTCTTCGGTTACGGTACTCCTATTCTGAGATTGAATTTCATGAAGTTTTAATTAGAATGTAGTTTTTAAATTATTGTAAGGTGTTGTAATTCTGGTATAAAATTGACAAGTCTTGTTGGAATGGTGTGCTTCGAGCCTAAATCCTTGCAACTAAAGCACAATTTTCTGAATATAAATTCTAAGAAATTTAGACCGAAAGATAATGAACATGCTCTTGATACTTGAAGTATTAGATTAGTTATGTAAGGGTTATTTATTCATTGCTATGGGTGACTTGTGTTCAGTGTCTGATCTGAAATTTGTATTGGATATATTCGGTATCGATTATGTACAGGATTTGCTGGAAGGGGGTTCTCAAACCTGTCTGAGTTGTTATTTAAAGCTTAGTTAGAATGTTGGGAAATGTGTGGAATTGATCCACTTTTTGTGAACGTTTCTAGTCTTCATAGAATTCAATTATGAAAGCGTTTTGGCGCCAGTTGCATGTAAACCCCACCCAAATAAACTAAACACATATTAAGTGGAAGTTTTCAAGAAACTAAATATTCTAGATTCAATTGTCAGTTGGGTAATGAATTTGGATTCAATTGTCAATTGTCAGCTAGGATGAAGAAAAGCTGGTGGAGAATTACTCGTTCTCCACTTTAAAACAAGAGTGTTACCTATCGCATTTTATCCACTTTTAAGCAATGTTTCTACTACGCTGGAAAAGTCTGCAATTCAATCCATGGAATCAGATTGGATATAGTCCATTACAGGCGAAAAAGGTGATTTTATGTTGGAAAAATGCGCAGTTAGAAGGGAAACGAAGGAATTATATCTTTCGATCAGTTGGGTGTTCATAATTATGTTCCTTTTTGCAGACCTGTATAAACATGAAGCTCTTGCAGATGGTAAGAAAGTTCTACTCACATGCTCAGACAGGGTTGACCCAGGCTTGTTGGGAGACTAAACCTGTGATAATATATGTGAAGTGTGGGAGTTGGATATATTCAGTATCTATTATGTACGGAATTTGCTGGAAGGTGGTTCTCAAACCTGACTGAGTTGTTATTGAAACCTTATAGTTAGAATGCTAGGAAATTTGCGGAATCGATCCACATTTTTTGAACGTTGCTAGTCTTCATAGAATTCAATTATGAAATCATTTGGGCGTCAATTCCATGTAAACCCCACCCAAATAAACTAAACACATCTTAAGCGGAAGCTTTCAAGAAACTAAATATTCTATATTCAATTGTTACTTGGGTAATGAATTTTTGTAGCTCCTAGGATGAAGAAAAACTGGTGGAGCATTACTCGTTCTCCACTTCAATCCAAGAGTGTTACCCATCGCATTTTATCCACTCTTAAACAATGTGTCTACTACGCTGGAAAAAGATGGGATTCAATCGATGGAATTAGATCGGATACAGTCTATTAAGGGCGAAAAGGGTGATTTATGTTGGCAAAATGTGCAGCTAAGAGGGCAGTAAAGGAATTATATCTTCTGACCAGTTGTGTGTTCATAATTATGTTCCTTCTTGCAGACTTGTATAAACACGAAGCTCTTGCAGAGGGTAAGAGAGTTCTACCCACATGCTCAGACAGGGTTGAGCCAGGCTTGTTGGGAGACTAAACCTATGATAATATATGTGAAGTGTGGGAGTTGGAGCATGCACGCTATGTGTTTGTCAAAACGCATGTAAGAAATGAGTGCCAACAAATGCGTTATATAGGATATGGCCGAATGGTAGATTAGAGGTCGCGCGTCAAATGCTGACGGAATTCCTGAGCGGATGTGGTGTCCTGGAATGTTGTGACTATGGGTTATGTTAAGGATGGTAGTGTAGGCACAGGAACCCTGCATCCCCTCGATCGCTTGGAATTGAAGTTCGACTGGAAATTACCTTGTCGGTGACCATAGCCAGGCTTGATTAATCCAGAGCTTCGTTGATGTGCTTGTTGCACCTATATTTTAATCTGCAATCTTTAATACTCATTGGAGGGTATTAGCATCCAAACTACTTCTTAGATATGAGGTTCGATCTACCCTGGAAGTTTTGTAATAAAACGAGTATCCCTGGACTTAGAATTCGAGCCATAGCCTTTAAAACTCCCACTGTCAAGTTACTAATTCTGAAATTAAAACCTCTTTCTTAGACTGCCAATTGCGTTGGTTGTGATGCGTTGGTTGTTTTCGATGGTCGTTGGATCTTCAAACTACGGGTTGGTTCTCATTAAATTTGGGGAGATTGGCTGGGGAAGCACAAATATTTTATTAATGTTAAATCTTCGTTATGATGCTCCTTGAGTTGATTTATGGTCCTCTTAGTTAGGCAGATGAGTTAAATTTGGATTACGTATATATGTAATGTTTATAGCCCTTAAAATAATTGTGCCATTGTTATGATTCCTTATACTAGCAAGTACTGCTCCAGAATAATTATTAATTAGTATTGACTCCCTAATATATATTATTAAGTGTTACTCAAGAATATTTATCCTTATGAGCAAATAATTGGAATGGAAGGTAATATTGAATTCTCGTGTTTGCTTCAAGGGATTTGAGCGCCTTGGGCTCTTACCTTTAGATACCCTTTTAATTTAAAATCCTTGTATTATATTTCTCAATATGTTTGGGTTTTCTCTCCCTTCCTTACAATTGGTTATGTGAAGTAGTAATCTTACCTTGTGGCACGATAAATTAATTTACCTCTTTAAGACACCCAATAGGATTTTAAAGTCTTCATTCCATTACTTATTATGCCACGATCTTCTTAGGTTTCCTTTGGATGCGCAAGACATATGTGAATTATATTTTACTAATAGATATTGATCTACTTAATTTCCTTTAATGGATTTGTGAATCCCCTTTGACTTCTATTGACTATTTAAATAAGTTGATCTCTTTATGGTACCTGGAAAATGGTTACGAATTTAGTGATAAAATTATCGTTTTACTGCTTAATTGAGACAAGTCCTTTTAAAAGATAAATAGTCTAGCTACATGAAATTCGTACTTGTTAAGGTAGCTAGAGGTATTGATAATGATGCTCGACTTGTATGAACTTGATTTTGGGCAATTGCCTTGATAGGCATAATTAGATCCTTATATAATATGAGGATATACTTATGCTCTTGTGGTTTTATTATTTTCATGTATCATTACCTTACTTAATCTTGCGCTCAATTAATGCTTGATGTTGATTAAGTAAATTAGATTTTCCTTGCATATCCATGAAAATTGATAAATTCTTATGATGCTTGTTTTAGTGTTGCGCCCTGAAAATTACTCTTTCTGGACATTAAATTAATGTTGATTTATCATAATTGGATTACTCGCGCGCATTGGAATAATGTTAATGTATGAATAATTAAATGATTAGATTACTCGTGCGCCATGAAAATAAAGTTGATGATTACTCTGGTGCCATGAATAATTGATGATTAAGATTGATTGATTGATTGATCTAGTTGATTTTTGGCTTGATTGGATTAGCTAGATTTAGACACCTCCTTGTTCCTCAGAACATTCACCAGCTCTGAGACCTTAAATGGTCAAAATAAATCGGATGAATCCTGGGCTTGAGCGTTTCTTATGTGTCCTGAAGGTCCTTACCATGCAGGATAGGTTGGGCAGGTAGTTCCTTATTTATTTAGTGATATGGTTAATCATTAATTATATTTTTCTTAAGTTGATTGTGATGTGTAGAACTACGTCGCTATGTGTGTGTGTGTGTGTGTGTGTGTGTGTTGATCATGTGTCATTAATTTTAATATTAATGTGTTGTCTTGTGTCATTATTGATTGCGATGATGTGTCGCATATAATGCTACTAATTTATGTTGTAAAGATTTTAAATCTCTAATGCAAAAAAATAATATTTACCTTTTATACATCCCTATTGTTGTTGTAATGGAGGGGTCGTTACATATGGTATCAGAGTGAGTTCAACCCTACGACTTGGGAATCATTATTCCTTCTATTGTATTAAACACTTGGTTAATAACCTATCGCTAATTAAATTGAAATTGTCGATGCCGATAATCTTGGATAGAGGACGTCGTGGAGGTAGATGACATGGTGCTAGGGGAAAAGGTGTGACGCCTCTAGTTGCATCCACGTTGGAGGGGTATAACCCCCAAGGAGAAGAACAAGTCATTGGGAAGGAGCAGATGGTTTTGGGCGATTTGGTTGGTCTGACAAGGTCCTACCAGAGGATGTCAGAGGCCTTGATTAACCAACTAGATATAGATGAGGCTATAGGGTGCTTGTACCCAGTGATGGTCCACAACGTGCTCCAGGTGGCAGTGGTAATATTCACAGAGAAATTGAGAAGGTTAAGTTTCCCAAGTTCATGGGTGCCACGAATGGCTTACACGTCGAGGCATGGTTGGAGAGAATGGCGATGTTCTTCGCACTTCATGATTACACCTCCAACATGAAGGCCTACATGGCGGTATTTTAGTTGAAGGGGAGCGCTCTTCTATGGTGGAAGATGCTCCTACCTCAACTAAACATGGTCGTCGAAGACGTGTCATGGGAATTGTTCGAGGAGCGGTTCTGGGAGAGGTACTTATCAGAGGAATTAATTTAGTGCCAGCTCAATGAGCTCAACGTCTTGCGACAAGGTGGTCATACGATGCCTGAGTATGAGGCCCGATTCATGGAGTTTCTTAGGTATGCTCCACATCTGAACAACGAGAAGCTAAAGGTCAACAAGTTTGTGTTCGACCTTAACTTCAACATTCATTCAAAGATGAGGATTATAATGTCTCAGACGTTGCATGACGCAGTCCATAAGGCCCTCATAGCTGAGGAAGAGCTGACCAGCAGGGGATAGGGCAGGACTCCTGCAAGACCAACTTTTAGGCATGTTCAGCCGAATAGACTAGGATCTCAGGTCCGTAGGCCATCAACTTCTACTTTGGGGACTAGGAATACTTGATTGAAGACTAGATGTTGGGCATGTGGAGAGCCACATTACCAGCAATGTTGTCTAGTTGAGAAGGCTAGAGCGGTCGGGTCAACAGGACACACTACAGTTGGATATTTGGGCAAGGCTTGCAGGATTCCTGTCGTGGTGAATAATTTTCAGGCCGAGCACCGGTCCACTGTGCTTGAGACATCAAGTACCATCGTCGAGCAAAATTTAGTATTTTGATAGATCCCGATGCTACATATAGCTTTATTCTAGTGCAACGTTGAAAGGAATTAAGGTAAAGGAAGTCAAGAAGGATGAGTTTAAATATGTAGAAATGGCTTTGTGTTCCAAACAAAAGGTTGTAGGAAAGGTTACCAACTGTCGCATTACCTTGGGATATTTTGTAACGAAGTCTGACCTATATGTCACGATCTCAGGATCTTATGACGTCGTGATCGGTATGGACTGGTTGGAATTGCATGATACAATACTCAATTGTAAGACAAAACGATTTAGTTTAACTGAGGATGAAGGACAGAGAAGATTGATTGTAGGAAGAAACCAGGGAGTGCCCTTGAGGTTCATTTCTTCCTTACAGCTACAGAAGAGCATGCACAAAGGATGTAATTTATATGCAATCTTAACGCTAAACGACAAGGGCAAGGTGGAAGGATTAGAAAACCTTCTGGTAGTACAAGAGTTTTTTTACATGTTTCTAGAAGAGTTACCAAGATTGTCGCCCGAAAGAGAGCTGAAATTCACAATCGACTTGAAACCTGGAACCAAACCGATAGTAAGAATGCCTTATCGGATGTCAACACCTGATTTACAGGAGTTAAAAATGAAACTGAAGGAGTTGTTGGACCTAGGACTTATACGTCCAAGCGTTCCACCTTGGGGTGCACCAGTTATTTTCATAAGAAAGAATCATGGGTCATGGAGACTCTGTATTGATTATCGTCAATTGAACAAGGAAACGATCAAGAACCAATATCTGTTTCCAATAATAGACAATTTGTTTGATCAAATGAAAGGTGCAATGATGTTTTCAAAGATCGAATTGAGATCAGTTTATCACTAGTTACGAATTAAAGAGGAAGATATTCCTAAGACCGCACTCAAGATGATATTTGGACACTATGAGTTTGTCGTTTTACCGTTTGGACTGACAAACTCCCTGGGGATATTCATGATCTTGATGAATGGGGTGTTCCGTGAATACTTGGACAAGTTTTTTCAAGTCTTCATTGATGGCATATCGATATATTCTTAGACGACAGAAGAACATGAGGAACATTTGCACTTAGTACTGCAGTATTTACATGAAACCAAATTCTATGGGAAACTGTCGAATGCTCTTTTTACCAATCGAGGATTCATTAGTTAGGGCATGTTATCTCCGAAGAAGGCATCGTTGTGGATACAACGAAGGTGGAGGCTATTATGGAATGGCCTACGCCGACAAACGTATCGGAAGTACAAAGATTTATGATTTTAGCGGGATATTACCAACGGTTCATCGAAGGTTTTTTGAAGATAGAAAATCCGATCACGGAATCGCTGAAGAAAAACAAGAATTTTTTATGGACCAAGAAGTGTGTGGAAGAATTTCAAAGGCTCAAGGGGTTGTTGACGACAACATTGATACTAAAATCCACCGACATGGACAAGGAATTCTTGGCATGCACAAACACATCCAAGGAAGGCTTAGGAGGAGTCTTGATGTAAGATGGTTGAGTGATTGATTACATCTCAAGGAAATTAAGAAAGCATGAGGAGAACTAAGAAACACATGATTTGGAGTTAGTGGCCATTGTGTATGCCTTGTGGATACACTATTTGATTGGACAAAAATTCGAACTAAAAAAAGATCATTGTGGATTGCAGCACATATTTACGCAGAGTGACTTGTACGCACAACAAAGGCATTGGTCATGATTGCTTGGAAAATACGATTTTGAGATTACTTACATAAAAAAGAATAGTGAATAGAGTGGCAGAAGCGTTGAGTCGGAGACCACACATATTTTTGGTGATACCTCTTCAGACGAATCTTCGGGAAAATATTCTAACTATACAGTTCGACGATGACTGGTATAAAGAGGTTAAGAAAAATATTGGACAAGACACAATGATGGTACCAAATTTTGAAGGTTATACATTGGAAAACGATGGATTGATGAGGTATAATAATCGGATTTACGTACCGCCTAACAACAAATTGATAATTTCGATATTAATCAAGCTCATAGAGAAGTGTACATGGCTCACTCGGGAGTCGCAAAGATGAGGGAAGACCTTAATCCATTATTCTTTTTGAAAGGAATGAAGGCGGATATAGTTAGCTACATGGCGAGATGTCTAGAATGTCAACAAGTGAAGGTTGAACATAGACATCTAGCAGGATTACTACAACCACCCACTATTCCAAAATCGAAATGGGAGGTCATTTCAATGGAATTTATGGTTGGATTGTCATTGATGGCAAGGATGCTCGACTCGATTTTCGTGGTAGTTGACACTCTGATGAAGAGTGCACATTTTGTTCATGTGCATATGATGTATCAAGCACCAAACATATCTTAAGTTTTTATCAGCGATATTGTGAGGTTACATGGCATGCCAAAAAGGATCATATATGATATAGGATCGGTGTTTACATGATGTTTTTGGACCAGTTTCCAAGAGGCTTTGGGGACACCACTGAACTTTAGTACAACATATCACCTTGAGATAGTGTTGAGGCAAAGATATGAATTATCTTACTCAAACATTTTTTAATCTCTCTTGGCTAAGACAAGATAATCGGCAATATCACCCTATGTTTATAGCCTCAAAAATATTTTCCCAATCCACAAGTATTGATTACAAGTGTTTAGGATGATTTTCTTTATGAAAAGAATGTTGCAAAATAACTTTAAATTTTATATAATTTTATGAAAATATACAGATTACAAAAAATAAATGTTGAGATCAAAAGCAAAAGTAACCAAGTCACAGATACACACAAATGAGATGGAATAGCAATATGCTTTATTTCATTCCAAGAAATCAAAATTATTTTTCTCTTTACAAAAATCCATGTGAGGGCATGGACCAAAGTCTAATTTAGAAATCCTGGATGAAAACCATACAAAAGGACTCTGACAAGAAATAAAAACTGAACTTTATAATATGGATCATCTTGCCACAGAGTGTTGCCAATTTGACTCTCTAAAACAAGCATCTGAATGATATGACTCATCGTTGAACCTTGTTGTCTACAATAGGACCCTTAGTATTGATTTCTCCTTCTATTATCCCCTTGTTCTTCCTTTTCAATTGGCTTGTATGCATTCCAAATAAGTTGAAGTAGTTCAACTACTTTCTTTAGTTAAGTTAATTAAACTTCACTAATTTTAGTTTAGGGGAAGTAATAATAATAATAATAATTAAGAGTTTTTATTTAATAATAACTAATTAGGTAGGACCCCTGTGACTCCCTTCTTTTATTATTTACAAAAATAAACACAATTTAGATCATCATTTAAACACATACCGTCTTGTATCTCCCATAAATGTTTCCAAAATTTGAATATTAAATATCAGAAATATTTCAAATCATATCCAAAATATGTAAATATTCACGTTATCCAAAAAATAGCTTGATGTCCAAAAATTTTTGCAGACCACTGTCTTCAATAACTCAATCATAAACACATAAATTAAAATCCATATTTGCCACTTTGAGAGGAAATCCTTCTTCTATCACTGTTGTCCCCTTTGGACTTCCTAGAATTAGCCTTAGGTTGATTCGAAACTTGAGGCTTAATCTCACTAATAACATGGGAACAATCGTCCTTCAGAGGCATATGGGAGGACAATTATTTTGATGATTCATTTGAAGGAGATGAAGGGGGGGCAACAACTTTACCTTTGTCTTGCACATGGGGGACGTTAATTTTAAGTCATTTTCTAGCATGAGAGGACTGAATAGGTGAATGCACAGGGGAAATTTGAACATTAGGATTTACAGGTGGAGGAGGAGGAAATGACAAGTTGGGCCAACCACGATGGTGGGAGACTGCCAGATTGACAATCTCCTTCCATCCATCATTTTCAGGAACTTTTGGTTGCATGGATACATGAGGAGGCATAGGAATACCAAGGATATTTTGAGGCTAGAAGGGAGGTCTCTCTGGTCAGGGTTGAACTATCCTTTGCCCAATCCAATTGAAGAACCCAACTTGAAACAGTTGGTTCAACTCTTGGGGGTCGGCATCAAAATGAATTGAGAATCTAGGCCTTCTAGGCCCTCTGTTCCACTTACCTCTTCATCTATTGTTTCTTCTATGACTGCCTCTGTTGAAGAAACTCATCCTATATGCAACAATTCATTAGTAACTATCCCTTAACAGACCATAGATGACATTTTGTTTATATGAAACAAAGTTTGGCTCACAAATTGACATAAGGCCCATGCAATTCAATCCATAATAAATTATTTAATAATTGCCAAGTGAGCAGGGGGTGGAATAGGTTTCATGGGACATCTAGAGGGATTGTAATGAGCGAAAAAGTGGTAGCATGGAAGGGAATAAAAACACGAGTATTTCTCAACAATTCATTAAATAACTAACTTAGCAATCAATACCAAAATATATCAGCTGCCACCCATTTTTGTGTCATATCTTTTTCCACTACCATACAAAGTTTTTAATTTACTTTATAGAACAGGGCATGTAAAAATGAAACTAGGATCATGAGCGGGGTACAATGAGTGAAAAAGTGATAGTATGAGAGGGAATAATACATATATTGTTCATAAAAAATAAATTAAATCAAAAAACAACCATAACTTTGTTCAGACCCACAATCCAATAAGCATCCACTTTAAAACCAAAATCATTTAATTGTCCCTTAATTACAAACAGAATGCTTGCTGACTTCAAATAAAAGACAATTCATATGCCCAAAATACTTCAATTATAGCAGCCTTTGCATCTATACAATATCTATGCAACAACATAATAACATCATTGCCAATTCCATAATTATAACCCTTCGAGCCACAATCTTTCATGTTCCAATGCTAACCCCTTTCCTTTTAAAACAAAATAGAAATATACACAGTGATTCCAGCCATCCACATCTAATCATTTATTTCTTAAACTCGAATAAGAATAGACCCAATATTAAACTCCAACTTTCGACTCTCCAACACTAATTTCCATAATCTATTTGCATTAAAACTCATAATCGGTCCCCGATTCAATCACACACAAACGTTTA
>JASDQU010244563.1:65445-79738 GCA_032191745.1 Picea mariana
AAAGAGCCATGTGGAAGGTAGAAGTTGGTCCATGTGGTGATACTCCTCCTAACTGTGCCTATAAGCTCACTTTTAAATAAGTTACTTATGAAGTGTCTTGTTTTTATAGAACAAGTGAGAATCACTTTTACAATGAAGTTACTTTATAAATGAAAGTAAACTAACTTAAAAGAAAATATTTAAAGTTATTTAATAGTGATTCACCTTTATAACTTAAGTGAAATGCACTTTACAATGAATGCATGAACTTTTTCAGAAAACAAAAACAAAAGAGAGACTTGAACTCAAGGCCTCTTACTAAGTAAAGTAACTTTTAACCAAGTGAGCTAGTGCAAAACATATTGTATTGTTTAGAAGGAGGATTGGGGGTGTTGTTGTTGTTGTTGTGGAAGACGGCCTTGGAGAGTGGGCTCATAAAAAACTCTTTTCACATAAGAAAAAAATTTCACTTCTCGACGACAACAAGGGTTAGATCTTGGTTAGCTTGCTCGAAAAATTAAAATTTCTCTCTATTTCTGATTTACCGAGATCGCTTAGAGCGTACAACAAAGAGCATATACGTCGATAAGAAAACCCTTTCTGATCTGTTTTTGATTTTCCGAGATCGCACAGGGTGTGTGGCAAAGAGCATATGCAGATCCAAAAGATTAGCAACTCGTAAATAAAAAATAGAAAACCGAAATAAAACCAAAATAATAACTCTGCAAAAATTTAAAAGGGCGTATTCGGGCTTTATACCTTTGGATTGTGATTGAAATGGCCGTATCTTGGGCAAACGGAAACCTTTTCGAGTGAAATGAAAAGCGTTCCTAACTGAAACGAGCATTCGGGACACAATGGAATAGTCCTCTTAGCCCATAAATATACGGAAATGGCAGAAACCAGAGAAGAGGCAACACGGCTTCACAATCTCGATCTACAACGGGAGCAGGTCTTCACATGCGCTCTGATACCATGTTCGACAACATATGTATTCCAATAGAGGATGAACACCTTCAGTGACCACTCACACAACCAGATCAAAGATCAACACACTGATGTTTTTGACGTGGTAAAACCCCTACGGGGAAACATCCACGGCCCTAGCCAATGTGGCCCCTTGGAGCAATTTATTAATGCAAAAGAAAAAGATTACAAAGAGATTTACAAGAGAGTTTCTCACAATCGATCATCGGCAAATGACCTTCCATTCTCTTTAAATAGAGATCATGGACCAATTGGGTGTTAAGCCATAGATCAATGTAGCCATTAAGATTGAGGAGAATATGATCTGTCGGATCACTGTATGTCGGGAACATATCGTAACCGTCGGATTCCCTAACTACAAATGCATACTAATGGATACTAAAGAAACACACTAGGAAACATACTTTTACCTAATGACACATTAGACCAAGTTGATCTTAACTAACTCCCAAGTGTCTAAATATCCCAACACTCTTTTCTTCACCAAATTTTTGATTTTCACCAACTCTTTGATTTGGACAAACTCATTAATCGTTTTTATTGAAAATAATTTTTTGAAAAATAAAAATCAATATGACCATAAAGTACAATGTTTACAATAAAAAACCAAGCTCACTTTAGGTGAACTTTGACCCTTGGGTTTTTAGCTGCACATATGCCACACCTGGGGTATTAAATGCAAACGTTCTCATGCAAAGAGCAACAAATATGAAAAATGGCACTGATAGAGTTTTTAACCTCCTCGCACCAAAGATTCCAATGATAATTATGAACTATAACAGCTGACAAGCGCAATATAAATGTTTCAGTACAAAAATTTAAGTGGTGAAACAACAACACATGTTGCACGACATGATAAATAACCAGATTACATTAATAAATACAAACTATAATGGCAGACAGGTCCAATATAAATGTTTCGGTACAAAAATTTAAGTGGTGAAATAAAGACACATGTTGCATGATACAATCAATAACCCATGGTGAGCACGTTGATCACTTGTTCCTGATCATGGGCATCATAGTTATGACTGTCTCAACCATCTTTAACTGGAAGCTCGATCATTTGGGCATCCGAACTATTGTCTTCATTATTTTCGTCCAAGCAACCAGTGTTTAAGTCGTTTGTTTGAATGCGGTGGCAGTCATTGCCATGCTTCAGTTGGCCTAACTCAATTTTTGAAGGAGGCATGGGCTTTAGAATGAGGCTTGAACGTCTCATTGGTCCATGCCATGGAATGATGGAACCCATTTTGGGACTGGCTGCTGTTTCATTGCTGTTCTCATAGATCCCTTCTTTAGGTGGGTTAAAGAGAGGAATTCTAAGTAAAACTACTTGGGAGCTTGGAATGTAATTAAAAATTGATTCAAAACATGCCTCTTTAATAAATGACAAAAACAAACTAAAACAACAGAACAGCATGGATTGCCGATATCTTGGGTGTAAATCAAATTGTTTATTAGACGTAGATATCATTTCCTTATATTCTCTATCAAGCATTAACTTGAGAAACCATAGCATAAAAAATTCAGTTAGGGAGAGAATACCTGTAGGGAGAACTACCTAGCTATGCTCATTTTGATGATTAAATATTCAAGAAAAAAATCCAGGGAGAAGAATATCTGTAGGATCTACTTGTCCTCCTGACATTCTATCGTATTCAAGACTTCAAGTCATCACATAATGAGCCATGGGGTGTCTGGCAGTTCATCTTTTTGCCAGCGGGAGAAGGTTGCATGCTCCCCAGAGTCATTGGAAACATAATATTGGCCAGGCCAAGGAGCCGGCCATTAAGATTGTGAAAGATACAGACCAGTCTTTGTTAGGGATCAGTCCTTGATTCTATAACAACATCTGCGAGGTGGGGGGAAATTAGGACAACCATCCCTCCTTTTCCTTCTCCATGACTCGAATAGATGTGATGGGCTCCTGGCCAAATAACACATAGAGCTGTATGAAGCATGAACCCAGTAAATTTGACTTCTTGCAAACACAATATCTGTCCCATCTTGCATGGTTCTTTCTTCAATGGATGATTATACTCTCCAAATGGTGGAGCTCTATGACGACTTTTTATACTTGGTTTTGAATCTGCAAGGCATAGTTGCAAACAATGGTGAAACAATTAGTGAAGCATAAGGATTTCTATAGACAATTATTTTCATGCATAGCCTGATTGTGCACTTTCAAATAAAATAGAGTGTTTCAATTCCAAATTCCTATCAGTTGCCATGCTCTTTGAAAATCAGGGGTCCAATGAAAATCGCCCCTTTAACGATGCCTCTTTCCACAGGATTGGCACAAGGCATTTGAGGCTACAGAAATTAGAAATACTTTCAAAGTTCCCAGGCCTTTGGATGGCTCCAGAAAAAGGAGCATAAAAGACTTCTCACCAGCACAAAAAGGGACAAGATAGGGGGGCATCTTAGCAAGTTGGGGTCCTAAAGCTAGACGTTGATGAATTAACTAGTAGGCAAAAAAGGCATTTTTTTGGCTCCACCGGGGGCTTTCTAGTCTGTCTTGTTGGGTGAAATAGCCAAGCTGATAGGTCTACATTGAGATTCCACGTGCAATTAATGTAGCCTCAATTGGGGCCCTTTTTAAGAAGTCAGATATATGCATCAGAGGCAGAGAACTGGATAAAGGACTTGGAACAGTTCCAGATTAATCTCTCCATCGGCTGACTGTCGCTGAGATTCATAGTTTGAAGCTGAGATTGTTTGGAATAATATCCTTGATCCTATTGATGATCATCTTATCAGGGTTGGTAAGGTTGAATTTCTTTTTGTTTCTTCCCAAGGTAGCTAGTTTCTTTTTGGGGTGTCAGATGTCTTTAGCAGTTTTAATTCTCCTTTGAAAAATCTTTGGAGTCATTGAACCAGGACAAACTCATATTTCTAATACAAAAGCGGCATCGGATTTAGATGAGTATTTACTATTCTAAATTAAATCGGAATGAATATGCTAAAGCTAATGTCCTCTATAGAGTGTGCAGTTGTTCTAAATTGTCAACTACTATTTTTAAGCATGGGTTCAATACCATGAAGTTTTACGCGCATAGATCGAAAACAATTTTTTGTGTGCATTCTGTATCTAGTACTATCTAGCTACAATTACAAACTATACATAGGACGTGCAGCTGTAACTTCAACACCTCCCTAGAGCCAACATTTGATTAAAACAAACTCTCCTTTTGCTAACCATTTTATTTATGCATGGAGAATTCCTTCCATCCATTCATGGTTGCCTTAAAAAAGGGCTCAAGCTGTTGTTGTCATTACTGGCAGCAGCATTTGCTTCATCATTAGGTTTGTCATTCTTCCTCAGCAAGTCCACGATTCTCTTTCCACAACTCCAGGAATTGTCTCCCTTCTTTCTTCCCACGATAAAAAGCATTTGCCTTTCCTCTATTTCACATTAAAAACTGATCTGCAGGCTTAGTTCTTGCCTACAAATAGTTTTGTAGTTTCACTACTTGCATATTCATTGTTACTCTTCTTCCTTCTTTCCTCTTCAAGGTGGGCTGCTATCATTGTATTCTATGTCTGGGACAATAAGTTCCAGAGAGTAAGACTGCAGTACCATAGCTTGGTCACATGCTCTTCAGTAGTAGGTCCATATCATCATTACTCTTCTTTTCCTCTTCAAGTAAGGCTGTTGTTATTGTATCCAGTTTCTTGTACATTAACTTCCTAAGAGTAAAGACCGTATTACCATAGCTTTTTAGCATGCTCACAGTAGTCTGGCTATGGTGCCATCTGCGTCAACTATAGTTACTGCCCCTGAAAGCTTACTCTTCAAAGACTTGAGGTTGTTGACATGATTTGCCATACTCTCTAAGGCTGGAGAAATTCCACCATTGCACTATTGGTGATCACCTTCATGGACACTGATAAATAAGCTATCTAAATCATCCACTTCGAATAGAAGGGCTACTCTCCACTTAAGGGGTATTGATACTTGCAATGTTAGTCACGACTCATAAGCTGTTAGAGTCAGAGAAGAGACTCAGAAATTTGTTCTTTCAATGATTAATCCCCCTATTCTTCCCTTTTCATCACTAACTCCTCCAATAACAGTCATTTATAATGTAAAAGTGGATCCATATCTGAATGGACATCTTATAACTAAATAGAAAGTATACTTGAAGATTAGAATGGCTACTATAGATAAAAGCCTAACAGTAACTATAAATAGTGCAACTACTATGGATAAAACCTTTTCTCTGTATGCATTCAAATTGACTACTTACTATATATTGTAGTTACAAACTATATTATGTTTTGGAGGTACAGCTGTAATTGGAACACTTTATTCCTCTTCAGGAAATGTTGGGTATTTTTTCTCGTTATTTGTCATTTAAAAGGTTTTATTTGACAGTCTGGATTGTATGTTCTATGGATTACCAGTCCGGATACCTTTGAACCTTCTTAAAAATTGTTGCCAATGTTGTTGCTCTGTTTTTCATTTAATGGAATATGTTATCTCACGAGTTCTTATGTGGATCTTTTATTCAATTATTGTAGCCTAAGCCTCCACAACACATAAATAGCCATGTTTGCCAGATATGTGGAGATGATGTTGGCTTAGCAGCAGATAGGGAGCTCTTTGTAGCTTGCAATGAGTGTGAATTTCCAGTATGCAGGCCTTGCTATGAATATGAGCGGAAAGATGGAAATCAATCTTGTCCACAATGCAAGACTAGATACAAGTGGCACAAAGGTCGGCAGAAGTTTTTACTTTTAATTGGATGAAGAACTAAATTTCCTATTACAGTTTGCCTTTTTCAACAATGATGTCAGATGTCTTATAGGCATCCAATCTCAGTAATTATTGGCCAATTTGGAATATTTACATGTCTGCTTCTGCTCCTCTTTCAATACGAAGCTTACATTAGTCTCTTGTTTATATTATGGTGGTCCAGGTAGTCCTCAAGCGGATGGTGACAAGGAAGAAGAGTGTGCAGATGATTCAGATCATGACTTCAACTACACTCAGGGTAACAGAAATGAAAAACAGCAGATTGCAGAGGCCATGTTGCATTGGCAAATGGCCTATGGACGAGGGGAGGATGTTGGTCCATCACGCTCTGCAAGTCAGGAGCTTCCTCAGCTTCAAGTTCCACTTATTACCAATGGACAGCCGGTAGGACAGTCAGTTTTCTGAAGTTTCATACATAGAAGTCTAGTAATTTTCCATAGTGTTGCCATCTTTTTAGACAACTCTTAATACATTTCATGTTTGGACAGATTTCTGGTGAGTTGCTGGCAGGATCCCCAGAGTATCGTAGGATTGCTGCCGCACCCACTGGTGGGGGCAGTGGGAAGCGTGTTCATCCACTTCCTTTTCCCGATTCCACTCAAACAGGTATTTGAAAAACTCTTTTAGTTATTTCAACATTCTTCAGGTATTTGAAAAACTCTTTTAGTTATTTCAACATTCTTTATGTTTGGGATTCATTTATTTTGTTAGAGTCTTTGTATTTTCCTGCAGGGTATATAAGGGTATTTTAGTATTTCTAATGGCATCGAATAGAGCTTTTTCTGGGTGTTCTATATGATGGATGAAATGGTGCTCTTACACAGGTCAAGCGAGAGCTGGGGACCCTGCCAAAGATTTCAATTCCTATGGATTTGGAAATGTTGCCTGGAAGGAGAGAGTAGAAAGCTGGAAGAATAAACAGGAGAAAAATACGTTGCAAGTGACTAATGACACTTGCTATGCATCTGAAGGAAAGGATGGAGACATAGATGGTTGTGTTGCAGATGAGGAAGACCTTCAAATGTATGCTGCTTACTTTAAGGCTTTTGGAGATTTTCAGTCTTTTTTTGTCAATAGTGTTAAGCAATTAACAAGCACCCTCAAGTTTTATTTGCATTTGCTGCTCCTACATTTCTTTGTATTTTAGATTTGAAAGAACCTTTTTCTTTGTGTTTATCATGATTTGCCCTCTATTTTGCATGTTAGGCTTCCTTTCTAATTCAGATAGGCAGTGGAAGGTGTTGGTTACAAGTATATGTAGTGGGTTGGAATAAAATGCATGCCAGATTGCAGTGCTAATTGTTCTTTTAAACTAGTTTTAGATTTCAGGATTCGAGACTTTTAATAAATCAATTTTTAGTTTTAAATGAGATTGATATCTTGCAGCCTGTATGAATAACAGTGTTTTATGTTTTGATTTTCTTTGAGGCTGCTTTTTAAAATGAAAATCTCTCTTTTGCAAAAGACTACTGCAAAATTATTGCTACCAGACAAAATCATGGGTTCTTATTTGTAATATATTATAGAGATGCATTTTGGATTCATGGCTGGATGTAATTCAACTTGTAATCTTCTTTTGATTTCTTGCCATGCTCTTTTCTTGGCAGGAGTGATGAAGCACGCCAGCCCCTATCAAGAAAGGTTCCTATTGCTTCTTCCAAGATCAATCCATACAGGATGGTGATTGTTCTACGGCTTGTGATCTTGTGTTTTTTCTTCCGCTACCGAATATTGAATCCTGTTCGCAATGCTTATGCACTTTGGTTTACTTCGGTAGTATGTGAGATTTGGTTTGGCATATCCTGGATTCTTGATCAGTTTCCTAAATGGCTTCCCATCAATAGGGAAACTTATCTTGACAGGCTTTGTTTGAGGTGAGACTATTGCCTGCAAAAATACTTCTCTTTACATAGTTCTAGATGTTTTTTGCATTTCCTAAAGATACTGTGTAGTCGATGAGAAGCTTGTACCAAAGTGCTTACAATCCCCATATTTTCTGACAGATATGATAGAGAAGGAGAGCCATCTCAGTTGGCTGCTGTTGATATTTTTGTCAGCACAGTTGATCCTCTGAAAGAGCCTCCTCTTGTCACGGCAAATACTGTTTTGTCAATTCTTTCTGTGGACTATCCGGTTGATAAAGTTTCATGCTATGTCTCTGACGATGGAGCTGCAATGCTAACATTTGAAGCTCTTTCTGAAACCTCAGAATTTGCAAGGAAATGGGTGCCATTTGTTAAAAATTTTGATATTGAACCCAGGGCTCCAGAGTGGTATTTTTCTCAAAAGATAGACTATTTGAAGGATAAAGTGCAGCCTTCCTTTGTAAAAGAACGCAGAGCAATGAAGGCAAGTATATGTGAAAGAATTGGTTACCTGTTGCCTGGGCTTTAGTTAATTCCTTGTATGTTGGTTTTTTGATCTTTTGATGGGTATCCTGATTGCATGTTCTCTATCATCTTCAGAGAGAATATGAAGAGTTCAAGGTCCGAATCAATGCTCTCGTTGCTAAAGCTGAGAAGGTTCCTGAAGAAGGCTGGATTATGCAAGATGGAACACCTTGGCCTGGAAATAATACCCGGGACCATCCTGGGATGATACAGGTATTTCATTCTCTTCAACTAGTATTTATATGTTGATATGTTTTCCATTTATTTCCACAGTATTTATGACTCGACTGTTTTTTAAAAGATTATTGAAACTGGAATCAATGGTGAGGTTATTTTGCAACTTTGTTCATGGTTATCCCTGCTAAATACAAGGTTTCTTTGTGTCTCTCCATTATAGGTGTTTTTAGGTCATAGTGGCGGGCTTGACACCGACGGCAATGAACTACCTCGACTTGTATATGTTTCTCGTGAAAAGAGACCTGGTTTTGAACACCACAAAAAAGCTGGTGCAATGAATTCATTAGTAAGTAATTTTTTTTCCACAGAAAAATGTCATGTTTTTTCATACTCATCAAGAAAAAAACTGCACAATACAGTGGTTACAAACTTACATCAGATTTATCCATAGAGGAGAATGTATTACCCCTTGAGTTTGAGATCAGATCCTTTTGCTTTCTACAAACCCATGGAGTCAAAACAATCCTCCAGAGGACTGTCAAAACTGTATCAGAATTACATCGTTCATATCTGAGACAAAAAAAAAAACAAAAACATGACATACCTGCCCAGATGGCCTAAACCCAATCCTCCAATGAATCTGTGGAAAAATAAACTAAATACAAGGCATGAATTTCCTCAATCTGGCCCCTCGAGTCTGAGAACTCGGAGGAGACAGATCCAAGGGAATGAACTTTGCCCCCTTACCTATACCTGATGAGAAGATGAAACCCCACGCAACAAAGCACTGCAAGATGAGGAGACCTTGGATTTAACCCCCTCCGATGAACCACCATTAGTCAAAACATTCCTGGAAGAAGAAAACACTACACCATGAAATGAATCTATGCCCAAAACTGACTGCTGTTCCAAAGAGGTAATTGCACCCAAAGCTGGAAACGAAACTGGATCCAAGAAAGGAGAAACATCGTCCTCGAAGCAAACTGGAAACACACTCTACTACCAGCCCCCCAGTCAACAAAACCATGCACTGGATGAGGGAGAGATGGATCATCTGAAGAAGTTCAAGGGTCCTGCTCAATCGACCTCAACAGTCTAGAGGAAGACTCCTTTTGGGAAAACCCTCAATCGGCTGAAGTCCACCGTCCCTCGAAGACTGAACCAAAGAAACAAAATTAGGGCTTGCCGTCCCCAACCCATGACCAGACTCCAGGCATCTTACCGACTTTTCAACGAAACCAGAACATTGTGCAGGTGCTAATGGCGATGGTAGACRATTGAATCCCCTATCACTGCTGACTGCTCCACAATCACACCAGACTGCGAATTCGACAAACAAGCTGGAGCCTCTGAAATCCCATCYGAAGGATGCAAAGGAAGTAGATAAGATAAGATAAGATAMTTTTATTAATGTCCAACAAATGACCACTAAAGTAGGTCAACGGGACTGCTGGGTACAATGAAGGGCAATACTCTGTGAAAGGTCCCCTAATCTTTTGACGATTGGGGTATTCACATTGGGGATAAGAAGGTCCACTACATCCCCAGAAACAGGGATGACCGCCTTCCCAGAAAAAGCTTCACCCACCTCTGGACTATTGCTACCTTTAGATCCAGCAGAATGCCCCACCTTCTGGGACACTAATGGAACAACCCCCGCAGCATCAGAACCTCAGAAACTGACATAGCCTTCATAGAGGAGGAATATGAAGAACCAACCCTCCGTTTTTTGTATGCGATGTCCTCCCTGAGGCAGTCCCAAAGAATATGTMCAGCTTTATGGCAGAAACTGCAGCGGAAGGGAATCTTCTYATAATCCAGTTCTTGAATCCATTTTTGTTCCCCACATACCAGGGGGATTTTGTCTGGAATCCCTCCATTCATATTCAAAAGAATTAAATATGAGGCACCCCTTCTCTGTTTAKTGTTTCCCGGGAGGCTCTTTGAAACTCACGTAGGGAGTCCCYAATGACCCTCAAAACCTTTGAACAACAAAGATGGGGAGGCAGACTCTCCAAACTAACCCATAATAACTGAAGCTCTCTGAAAGCATATGAAGAATCAGGGTTCTCTGACCAGGGCAAAAGAACCAGACYCACATCACCATAGTACCAAGGACCTACCGTTAACACCGCTTCATGATCCTCTGAGCAATCAAAGATAAAAGAGAAAAAACCCCTCTTCAAGGGAGAAATTTTTACCTTTCCAATAAGCAAACACCCCCAAACCTCATCGAGCCAAAGATGCTGCTTGCATGAAGTTGGCTTATGCTCACAGAAGTAACCATATAAAGCTTGATCTTGATTCTTATCAACTCCACACCCTCCAGAATCCATTCAAAAGGAAAATCAATTGTATACTCACCTGCCCTGACCTGAATACAATGCTTCTTTCTCTTCTGGGATGGCTCATAATCTGGACGCTTCCCCTCCGATTCGCTGGCTACCACACAATCAGCTACCACCGCTGCTGCATCGCAGCCAGAAACCCCAATTGCTGCTACTTTGCCAGTAGCATTTCCACTCTCCTCACCCATCATGCCCATCCAGCAATCATTGGTAAGTAATTTGCTAAACCAAAATCTGGAAAAAGTATTTTGCCTCTTGAATTTGAATTTTTAAAATTTATGCTGTTCTTAGTAAGAATGTCCCTCTTGTTATTTATGTACAGGTTCGTGTTTCTGCAGTTCTTACCAATGGCCCTTATATGCTCAATCTTGATTGTGACCATTATATAAACAACAGCAAGGCCCTTCGCGAGGCCATGTGTTTTATGATGGATCCTACTCTTGGGAAGAAAGTCTGTTATGTTCAGTTCCCTCAGAGGTTTGATGGCATTGACAGAAATGATCGATATGCCAATCACAATACAGTTTTTTTTGATGTGAGTGTTAATGAAATTGCATTGTTACAGACTTGCATTTGCACATGCTGCTTTATGTGCTTTTGAAGCTAAAATATTGTACTGGATTGTTGGCAGATCAACTTGAAGGGTTTGGATGGGATCCAGGGGCCTGTTTATGTGGGTACAGGGTGTGTTTTCAACAGGCAAGCCCTCTATGGTTATGAGCCTCCTCACAGAGGTAAGATCCATATATCGAGCTGTTGTGGACCTAGAAAGAAGAGCAGAAAATCAAACAAGAAGTACAATGACACGAAAAAATTAGATAGGCCAACTGATTCAACTGTCCCCATATTCAGTCTGGAAGACATAGAAGGAGGGGGCGTGGAAGGTAAGTGCCAATTTCCAAACAATTTATTTAGCTACTAGATGCCACATTTTTATATTGGCTTCTTTTACCTTACGTATTTCACTGTTTGCTAACTTTAAAGTTTAACAGGATTTGATGATGAAAAATCCCCACTGGTGTCCCAAAAAAGCTTAGAGAAAAGATTTGGTCAATCCCTTGTCTTTGTGGCATCCACTCAAATGGAGAATGGTGGCGTGCCACAATCTGCAACTCCTTCTGATTTATTAAAAGAAGCAATCCATGTAATCAGCTGTGGTTATGAAGATAAGTCCGATTGGGGAAAAGAGGTAAAACCATAACCACCAATTTGAGAATAACAGTGCCTATATTTGGTTCTTTAGGTCAACATAACTGAGATTTAGTTTCTTAATAGATTGGGTTTTTGTGTCTTGTGCAGATTGGTTGGATATATGGTTCTGTGACAGAAGATATTTTGACTGGCTTTAAAATGCATTCTCGTGGCTGGCGATCAATATACTGTATGCCTCCTCGCCCTGCATTCAAGGGATCTGCACCAATTAATCTTTCTGATCGTCTGAACCAAGTTCTGCGATGGGCTTTGGGTTCTGTGGAAATTCTTCTTAGCAGGCATTGTCCAATTTGGTATGGTTATAGTGGAAGGCTCAAATGGTTGGAGAGGCTGGCATATATAAACACCACCGTTTATCCTATCACTGCTATTCCTCTGCTTGCATATTGTACATTGCCAGCAATATGTCTTCTTACTGGGAAATTCATCATTCCCGAGGTAGACTTTTAGCCCCTATTCATGATCTGGTTAAAGCTGGTTTCTTAATAGATGTCGGACTGTTCTGACCCTTCTAACATTTATATATGTTGATTTGCAGATTAGCACTCTTGCAAGTTTATGGTTCATTTCATTATTTTTATCCATTTTTGCTACTGGCATACTAGAAATGCGATGGAGTGGGGTTGGCATTGATGAATGGTGGAGGAATGAGCAGTTTTGGGTGATTGGAGGTGTGTCTGCTCATCTCTTTGCAGTCTTTCAAGGATTGCTGAAGGTCCTTGCTGGCGTTGACACAAACTTCACTGTTACCTCAAAAGCTTCAGATGAAGGCGGTGATTTTGTGGAGTTGTATGTATTCAAATGGACTGCTCTACTCATTCCCCCAACCACCTTGCTTATAATTAACATTGTAGGTGTGGTGGCGGGCATCTCATATGCTATCAACACCGGTTATCAATCATGGGGTCCCCTGTTTGGGAAACTCTTTTTTGCTTTTTGGGTGATCATCCACCTTTATCCTTTCCTCAAGGGTTTGATGGGTCGCCAGAACCGCACTCCAACTATTGTTGTTGTCTGGTCAATTCTCCTGGCATCTATTTTCTCTTTGTTATGGGTTCGTATAGATCCCTTCACAACCAGTATCAGAGGACCTGACATACAACAGTGTGGCATCAATTGCTAAGTGGCTCATAAACATCCATTTGCTGGCCAACCACGTCTATTCTGAAATTAATTTGCGATTCAGAAAGGCTTCTCTGACATTGAAGATCTATACTGCTCAAAGGGCTTTAGCATTCTGTTACAGCTTTTTCAGGATTAGATAATTCTCATACCTAATCATAAGGTGATGGGATACTGTGTTCTTGATATTTGTCTCGACATTTGTTCTCTAGGGCATTTTTCTTGGCACTTGTGATTCTTCATTTTGAAGGTAGCGAGTCACCAAGTAAGATTCACTGAATAGACACTGGTAACTATTGGGATTATGATATTGAAGACAGCTGTTTGTTTGTACTGTGCCTGTGCCAATTCTGCCGAACATAGCAACTGAAAGCTATAGTTCAATTCAGAAATTTTGTCTATAGTGTGATTCCGTAGCTGAAGATAATCTGCCTGCTTGTGACAACGTTCAGAAGGGTTTATGACATATGTAATATATTCATCATAAGAAGTGTGTAGTAGTTCTCATAGCATTGATGGTCTGTTTTCTGTAAGATTCTTTGTAACGATGAAGAATATTTTATTCTTATTTTACTCGTTTGAACTATTATGTCACTGCATGCAATGACACAGCTTTTACTCTTATTATGTTCATATTACTAGTTAAATGAGCTGAAGCTCTTTCATTATCTTCTCTGGTGATTTATAGTTTTCTATGAAGTTATTATTCAATGTATCTTGTCACACGGCTGGTCATGAACTTGTAAAATTCCTGCCACCTTTACATTCATAGTAGGAAGGGGGTTGACCTGCATTCATGCAGAAGATGGATGTCTATACTGTGCTGGGGATGTTTTGCTGGATGTCAGCCATGCCTTTGGAGAGGATGCGTTTAATATTTCATTGTTGCTTGTTTTGTTTTTTTTCATTTTATTACTAAGCGATCATTTCTTCAATCTCTTCTAATTGTCTTATAAATCACAATTCTCCTCCCTGCCTAGCCACACCTTTGGTGACGTACACGCTGAGGCTCTGTGATCTTGAGTAGTTGGAGAATTATGGAGTCACTCTGCAATGAAGAGACTTGAGAACTAGAACCAAAGTGAAGTGTTCCATTAGATGGATGCCACAACTTTCTAGCGACTCGAGCAACTGATGTCTGTTCAGTGCATACCGTGTTCCGGAGATCAACATGTAGGCATTGCCAGGGAGATATTAATGTGGAATGAAATCACATCATGGGAATATGCCTTGATAGGAAAATGGCTTGCAATTATCGACATCAAAAGAGTTTACGAAGGTTTCCATTACGTTGAAATTCAAAAGAAGGTTTATGG
>JASDQU010244564.1:4980-18124 GCA_032191745.1 Picea mariana
ATTTGGGAACCCGAACACAGTTGCATGGCAATAGATCTTGTATGTTTTAATTTGTTTATGTTTCTGTCCCCCAAAGGTTAGGTATTCAAGGGTTCTACAGACAAGGGTTTTCCCTATGCTATAGCTCTATGATATACGTGCGAGGTCCAACAGTAGTACTCGGCCCAATATCTCAGAGCACTAACTAAGGAGGATAGACCGTACCCTTATCCGTACTACCCGACTACCCAGGTACTAGAGAGTATCTTCCCGAGTGTTATTCTCGGTGGCACTATAGCAGTCAGGTGGTCGATCGGTTTATTTAAAGAGGGCTTCAGGAAATCTAGGTTGATCCATACACAAGTGTTGTCTGATGCGCTACCACTCGAAGGGGTACCAACATGGGTTACAAGGGTGGCCAACATATGTGCGCTTAAGAACCACTTGTATTTCCTGCATGTATGAATCCCTCAACAGCAGGTTTATGCGTGTAACAACATATCTCTGTGGCTTAAAGATGCGAGAATATGTCTCTACAATGAAAAAAAAAATTCCCACAATTTATGCCAAGGAAAGTGCTCTGATACCACTTGTAATATACCAGATATAAAAAGTATGCAGAACAGAAATAAAATGCTAGAAATGGCAGAATAACAGTGATATAACCAGCATAATCTCCACAATAACACGAAAATGATATAAGAACAACAACATAAATAACACTTTGATTCAGAAAGCAATGTTCACGGGCCTCTTCGAGGGGGAAACCTCTAGTCGAGCAATGCTCTGTTACAATAATCTCCAAGCTAGGGTTTTCATACCCTCGACCCTTATTTATACTAAATATGTCTATCAAAAGAAGCATATAAAGGAAGATCCTTCTAGAAGCGGAAGCTTCTATTAGGTATTCTTACATCCGCCTTATTCTATTTTATTGAAAGGCCTTATTAATATTGACCTTTATTACATCTAAATATATTGATCTACCTATGTGCGGGTTAGGACCCTAACATCATCAATGGTCACCACATGCAGGGTCCAACATCCATCCTGTTGGCAAGGTCCTGTAAACACAACAAGTACGCCCTCCAAGGGTCCACAAGTCACAAGTATCATGCCAAGTAAGCCACATTTAATACAATAACCACTTAAACATGTGCATCAAACCCCCCTTTTCAAACTAAACAAATGTTCAAAGACCTTATAAGTTTTGCCTAATTTAGGTATGGGAGGGGTGTCACAGTGCCTTATTGGGTAAGCCAATCCCCAAGTCAAGGAATGTTTCCCAAGAAGAACCAATCTAGATCATGTGACGAGTATGAGGTGGGGCGGGGAAGACTTATGGGCATGGGGTTCTTAACATATCAAGGGTTCGTATTATCTCATTTATCAGTTCCTTCGTGGAGGGTGTGGTGCATCCCTCGTTTGCAATGCAACCTTTTCCCAAGCCCTTGCCTTTAATTTATTATGGTCCGAACATTTAGTTTTATGTGTAATGGAAAGTAAAGAGCACCTCAATGCCACTTGGAGTTAGGAACACATTGAGTGCCATATGCATTGGAAATTAAAATACACTCCAAATGCATTCCCCCAACAAGTGGGTCATTTATTGATTTTACGTTTTAGAAGGTCCTTGATTTTTTTTCATGGAGAAGTGTTTAATTTCTCTCATGATCTTAGGGTGAGCATCCAGAGGGATAATTTATTGGCTTTTAACTTTTGCCAGCTACAACACTTATGGGCCTTTAGCACCTTCTTCCCGTGAAATGAGGTACAATCCCTTCTTAGGGTCAATGAGCCCATAAACCCAAAAGATGAGGAAACAAAAGGGAAGAAGTGTGGAAAGTGGTAAGTACGAGTGGGGAACGGTATGATGACCCTTCAAGGAACCACCTAGTTGCAACTCTTTTCCCGAGGGTGATCAAATTACAAGGAAACCATGTCAACAACCAAGGTGAAACTAGGCAAAAGGTATAATTTCCAAGCAAATGTTCCATAATCAAGAAAGGATTTTTCGCAACATGTTCAAATGTTTCAAATATTAAAGTGACACTTACCACAAGATTGGACATGTTACCTCGTGAAGCAAGACCTGTTGTCTTCTTGGAGCCCAGCCGGTGTAGTGTATATTGCTCTGCTAAAATGATGATGATGGTGACCTATGGTGAAATAGAGGGGCTATGTCGGCTGTGCTATGCATCGGGTTCTGGACACTCCATGTCTGCTACCCGTGGGCCTCAAGACATCATATCCTTAATTACCCCTAGACTGGGGAGGTAACATGACATAGAAGAAGTAGGGTGGAATTCAAAATTCTCCTTGGATATAATTGTTTGTCGAGGAAAATTCAATCTCTACTTGATCGTGGTTCCTAAAAGTATAATTGAGGATGGAATTAGACTCGTAGATTCTAGTAATTTGCAAGAGGTGAGAAGAATCCTTCATCGGCATGAAGAGACTCTTCAAGGAAACTAGATAGCCCTTCGTTCGATTTCCATTAAGGCCCATGATAATAGTTGTTTCCTTCCTTCTATTTTATGGACTCGAAAAAAAATTTGAAGGAGTTCTTTGAAACCAATGTCTCACACTCTACAATAAAATTTTGATAAGATTTGGAATGCTTAAATCCCCTATAAATCAATTATTTTTGGTATCATCCAAATCTTGTTATTTATCATTCAAAAAATGGCCTTCCAACTAATAAAAAACACTTATGAAGGTTGATAATGGAGCAAAGTTGGCATTTCTAAACAATGAGTAACATAGCAGTTCAATATCACCACAACCACATCATATTATTATAGTAATTACAAGTGGGCCACATAACATTTAAATGCATAACCATTAGATTCTTCGTATTTCTTCTTGAAACCCATATTATTATATGGCAAATTTGGAGTGCGTAGCATACCACTTAAATGCCTAAATTCAAAGTTCAAAATCATTGAAGTAATGAGTACACAGATGTCTTTATCATTTTGTGTTACTTCTTACTCCCTGGGTTTCTTTTTCACATCTAGCCTTGCGTGGAGAGTTCCATGATAGTGAATGTGTGGTTCCACTTGTGATTCCATGGGTAATTGGGATCTTATGTGCTCTTCCAGAGATTTTTTCACCATTTTTTGTCTTTCCTTTTCAATTTCATAACCATGATGTTATGCCTTTTCCTCGTGAATCAATCCTTCTTCCTTGGGATTAAATGAAGATTGGGTATTTGTTTCCTTCATTAAACACCATAGGGTAGCACTTAGATCTTTTTTTTAATCCCTCTAAGGAGGTTAACACTTGGATCTCTTTTCCCCCCTCTAGGATATATACATATTTCTAATTGCAATATCTTTAAAATTCTTATTAAAAGAAATAATATGAAAAGCACTTCAACCTTCCCATTCGCCTTCATATAAATATGAAAAGCACTTGTGTAGCTTATATAAATATGAAAAGCACTTCAACTTCAATATGTTTTGTTATTTTTTTCCAAGGAAATCCTTGCAGAAAATCCTCTAAGTACTTCTCCATGATCCATGGATGGTAAATGGGATAGACCGTCGGCACTGATTATGGAGCCTCACCTCGAGGAGATCAAGAGAGTCGAATCCATAACCTCCCCAACTAATCACTAGGAGAGAGGTCTCACGTCTAGCTCAATATGGCTTGAGTTAAGATTATGTACTTATTATTTAAATGAAATAATATATTTTTAATACAAATTTACATAATCATTCCCAAATTATTAAACACATTAATAATATTTTAACTACAAATTTACATCATCATTTTTAAAATCAATATTATTTTTTCCTTAAAAAAAAAAGCGTAATTTTATTTCTTTAAAAGAGACAAAATTACATTTTGTAGGTGCTTCAGAAGCACAACACACCAGTTGTGTGTGGATTGTTCAAGAATATAGAAGGACCACAAACCATCTCAAAAGATGGTCATTGAGAGAAACTGGATGAATATGGATGAATTTTGTATCATGAGTGCGAGAATAAACCAAATCTTGCACTCGTCCCACCACTTCTGCTTGAATCTGTTTGTTGGACATATTCTTTCTTCTTTCCTTTAAAATGCTCTCCATTTCTTCTAGTTCCACTTTGACAAGCTCGTGGAATTTCGAGTGAAAGAACCGCTTAGCTGCAAGGGCTTCTCTCTCAACTCGAGTAATGTTTCTTGGTTCCTTTGGACAAGTTCCTTGAGAGTACAAGTATTGGGTTTCTTGTTCCTACATCCCTCCTCCATAGTAGCATTCCTTTTTGGCATGATGGTTAAAATCAAGTTGAGTAGTAGGTCAGACATAGTTTAGGGCTAGAGGAGAGGAAGCTTCCCAAAGATTTCAACCCTATTTTTAAGGATAGGGTGGGACTATCACCACCAAAACCTAAAATCCTAACCAATTCCTCACCCTCAAAAGAAAGTGACATAGAATCAGACCAATGCAGATATTGATTGCCACTAACCCCACTGCTCAAACCCATAAGCTAGACTATGAGAAACAAACAAAGAGACCAATTGAGAGATTGTGAGTTGCCTACTATGCATCTAATGTTGTCCGCTCATTCCCTTAGAGTATCCTCAACCCATTAATCCCCCCCTCATTTTCCAGCAAACCTAGCATCACTAGTGTTCTAATCCACCTGCCTATCTTATACACCTCCGGCCTCGCTGCGTATCCCTTTTTCCTCTATATTAGCAACCTATCCTTCATCATTTTCATATCACGTATGTTGCCCCTTGTATGTCACCATAACTGTAAACTTGCCCACAAACTAAATGGTCTAATCCTCCCACTTCTCCTGCACATCATTTCATATAGTGGATGGCTCGGGTTCATACTTGACTCAATTGTCCTTTCTTTCCCAGCTTGTGCAAGAACAAAGTCTCGTAGTTCTCCATTATTCACCATTGTTAGAACCAAACCTGATGATGACCAAACGACACGTGGGTGGTGTAGTGGCCCCATCCAAGGTAGTTACAAAACATTCTTTGTTTTGTTAGTGTATCTGTGACTCGCGGGGTTAGCTTGTGTTCCAAGAAATCGTGATCTAGGGGCACTTGCACAACATTCTTATCTGATAATAAAACAATATAATTTATTTAACAAAATATTTTATATATAATGTTAATTATTTAATAATTAAGTAATTGATTTTAACTTATAGTTATCACCATATATTAAATTTAAATTATGTTTTGTTATTTTTTTCCAAGGAAATCCTTGCAGAAAACCCTCTAAGTACTTCTCCATGATCCATGGATGGTAAATGGGATAGACCGTTGACCCTGATTATGGAGCCTCACCTCGAGGAGATCAAGAGAGTTGAATCCATAACCTCCCCAACTAATCACTAGGAGAGAGATCTCACGTCTAGCTCAATATGGCTTGAGCTAAGATTGTGTTCATATTATTTAAATGAAATAATATATTTTTAATACAAATTTACATAATCATTCCCAAATTATTTAATACATTAATAATATTTTAACTACATATTTACATCATCATTTTTAAAATCAATATTTTATTTTCCTAAAAAAAAAAGCGTAATTTTATTTCTTTAAAAAAGACAAAATTACATTTTGTAGGTGCTTCAGAAGCACAACACACCAATTGTGTGTGGATTGTTCGAGAATATAGAAGGACCACAAACCATCTCAAAAGATGGTCATTGAGAGAAATTGGCTTTTGTGAGCCCAAATTGACATGCCTATCAATGTATCTAAAAATACCTCACCCAGAACAAGGTGGAATAATACTATCAAAAGAGTCAGTGATACATACTGAGCTAGATAAAGTTTTTTCATATCAGGGAAGATTTCTAGGCACACTCATAAGGTGCCCAGAATCTTTTTTTTATGTCCTTTCAACTATGTTGTTGCTGCAAAGTTTATAGTTGTAAGTGTTGTACAAAAAAAAGAAAACCATCCATGAAGTAGCCTAAAAAGTTTGTGAACAATATAGTCCCACAGGGTATAGTCTAGCAGTGTTGATCAACCTTTTTGTATGTGGTTTGGTTCTTCAATCATGTAGATGGTCTTGTTCCTCTATAAACGGGCGATGAAAAAAAGCATTTGTGTCTTCCCTTGTTTTTTTTTTTTTGTTATTTGTTATGTGCCAATGGGCAAGAGAGAGTAGCAATCCATCTTTGGACAAAGAATCCACTACCATGTTTCTGTCCCTGTATACATGAGAGATAACCAAAGTATCAAATGTGTCCATCAAACGATAAATTTCCTCCAATATAGGGCAAAGAAATATATTGTAACAAGTTTGGTGCTTTCTAGCCCAATCAATGACATTCATAGAGTCACCAAAAATATGTATTTGTTGGATTTCCTTTTCTTTGGAAAATAGGAGTAAAAGCTTCAACGCCAATAGTTCGGCATAGTTGTTTGTCCCTCTGCCCAACCCCATTTTTAAATGGAAGCAATCGTTTTCTGATAAATGTAGAAAAAATCCCCCCTCCCCCCACAGTTTGAGTTATGAGAGGCTCCATCAAAGTAAGCCTAGGGTTTTGTAGAGTCTATATCCTCTTGTTGTCTTACCGATAAGGCTGGATCTTCTTTGGTCTGGGGGAAGTGTGACAAGATTGATAAACTTTGAGCTGCGATCACTTATGGTATAGAGGCTTTTTCTTTATTCCCCAATTGATTAAGAGAGGAACTGCTTTTAGCTCCTTATTTCTTGGGTCACGGGACCAGTTTTTCCAAGCCAGCTCCAAAGTGTCTCTAGTCCAAATGCATCTCTGCCCAAGGCTTGAGGAATTTTTGGTCCAAACTTTCTTGGAGAAGGGACATGAGATGAGTATATGGAAAGTGGATTCATTTGCATTTTTACAAAGTGAGCATCTAATTGGTCCTTATATATGACGCCTACTCAAATTATCCCAGGCTAGGATACGATTGTTTAAGGTTGCCCACATATAAATTTTGGCTTTTTGAGGACATTTCAACTTCCAAAGGCCTTTCCACCACCATCTGGGATTTTGTTGAATTGGGTCTATATTCAGAGCTATGTATCCATATTTTTGAGTGTAGGAGCCTAGGGGGTCCTTTTGCCAGACTAACTCATCTTCCCTATCCGTGAGTCTTATGTGTCCTCTTCTGAGTCCTAAAATATAATTTCCCAATAAGTCTACATAAACCCCGTTTAAGCCTAGTGAAAGAGCACTTCTCCATCCTTGATTCCATATATTAGTTGAGTGGGTATCAACTAGATGAGATAGGAAGAAGATACCATGTCTATGAAGTTGATCGATTAGTTCTTCCGGAAGAATATGAGAATTCCCACAACCGGGCCAAGGATCGGCTCCAATACAAAGATGATTTCCTTTACCAACCCTCCAAGCAAGACTATCCCCAACCACAAAGAACGAGGAAATCATCACTTTCCAAATAATCGAGCAGTGAGATGCAGATTTGTTTGGAGTTCTGATCCAATCTTCTGCTGAATCTAGGGAGATGTATTTTTGTGTGACTACCTGTGTCCATAGACCGGAAACTGAAATAAGATGACAACATACCTTTGTTCCAAGGGCCTTGGAAAACAATAAAAAAAATTTGAGCTCCCATCCTCCCAATGCTTTTGGCATCACAATACTTTCCCATTTTGCCCAAGGTTGGGTATACTTATCGCCTGATCTAGACCAAATAAACTGAGAACAAGTCCTTCTAAATTTTTCTAGCACCCCTTTTGGAATCCACGCCAGTGACATCCAATAAACTAGTATGGATTCCAAAGTAGATTTGATTAGAGTGTCTCTGCCTGCTCTAGATAATCACCTAAAACTCCATCCAATCAACCTTTTTCTCCAATTTTGTTAACAACCATTTCCAGTCTTATTTCATGTATTTGGTCGGCTTCAACTGAAACCCCAAGTATTTTAGACCGTCTGAAATGTCTTGAATTGTGAAAGGAAGTAGCCTCTGATAGACGATCGCTTCCTCTCTATCCATTTCAAAGGTAATGATGGTGGATTTTTGGGGGTTTATTTGCATCCCTGTAGCCAAGAGGGAGAGATTTAAAATGTCTGCTAGGATTTATGCATCCCCTACCCGACCATTACAGAAAATGAGGAAATTGTCCATGAACAATAGATATGTGATCCTCAGTCCAGGTGCAACTTGAATTCCTTGGAAATTCCTTGCCCTGGATGATGTATCAATAGCCTTACTCAGTCCTTCGGTTACCAAAAGAAAAAGGAGAGGGGATAAGGGGTTGCTTTGTCGCAGAACCCTTTCTGAAATAAAGAAAGGAGAAGTTGCCCCATTGATAAGGATTGCAAATGAGATCGAAGATATGCATGCCATCACCCATTTTATGAAGGGAACTTCAAATTCGAGATGTGTAAGAAGAATTCGAATATAAGCCCATTTCACTCTATCAAATTTTTTTGATAGATCAATCTTTAGGATTGCCCTCTTTGTTCTTGCGGTCTTTAGGCTGTGTAGTCCCTCTTGTGCTACCCCTATTGCCTCATGTATCTGGCACCATTCTAAAAACTTGAATTATTCTTTGGATATGGCCTTTGATAAAAAAGGCTTTAGCCAACGAGCTATGATTTTTGCAATATTTTTGTAAATACTATTACACAAAGAGATTGGCTTGAAATCATCAAAAGATTGTGGATCATTTACCTTAGGAACAAGGGATATAAAAGTTGAATTGAAAGGATTGTGAATTCTACCATTGGTACGAGATTCCTCGATGACTTTTAATAAATCTGCTCTGATTAGATCAAAGAAAATCCTGTAAAATTCTATTGTCCATCCATATGGACCAAGACTTTTATCCTTCTGGAAGCTAAGACATGTTTCTTTTAACTCCACTTCAGTGACTTCATCAAATAAATCTTGGTTCCCTTGTTCATCCACGAAGCTTGGAAGGTATAGTGCCACCTTTATAATCTCTGCAATGTTGACTCTCCTATCCGTTTTGAATAAGGTCTGAAATGGCTCTTACCCAGGTTAGCAAGGCCTTCAAAGGAAATGACAGATCTGCCCTCTTGATCCTTTAAGCTCAAATAGTGTTTTCTTCTCTCCTCCCCTTAGCACAAGCTTGAAAGATTTTTGTATTCTCATCTCCGTTCTCAAGCCAGATAGCTATGATTTTTAGTCTTCAAGTTTCTTCTTGATCCGCCAACAAAAGCCTACGCCTAGCTTCAAGCCTTTTCAAGTTGTCTCGAGCCAAGATCATGGTGAACCCATAATCAAAATCTTCTTGTATCAGCCTCAGTTGTTCCTCTATACTTTCGAGTTCATGTTCCTTTGCTTTTTGTTTTGTTTTTTCCCAAGGATAACTATCTTTTTTATTCTTTTGAGGTTTGTTGTAAATTGGATACCCGCAGGATTACCTTCTGAATCCCTTATGTCAATCCAATTGGACTTGACTAACTGCTGAAAACTCTCATCTTTCAACCAATAAGAGTTGAATTTAAATGGGGCTACAGGCTTTTGAGGACCACCTTCCATTTCAAATCAAACTGGAGAATGGTCTGATTCGCCTCCACTTCCAATCCATTAACGAAATTGGAATGGAAGCATCGCTAAAGGTTCAGAAATCAGAAAACGATCCAACCTTTTTGCTATACGGGCCTCCCCTACCCTCATATTCCTCCAAGTGGGTAGTAGCTTTAGTGGAGCTATATCAATGAGGTCGTTGGAGGACAATAGGTGGTTGAAGAATGCTAAGTGGTTGTCTGGGTGGGTTGGGTCCCCAACTTTCAGCTTCCTCTAGAGAAAAATTTAGATCTCCCCCTAAGATTAGAAGATCATTTTTTAAGAGGTCTTTACCAAGCAGAGTTTCCCAAAAAGAGATCTGGTATGTATGAGGGCCATAAACATTGATTATTCTGTTCACCTTTCCAATACCTTCCACCAAAAAATCACCCCCTAGACCAGAGTCAAAAGCCCAGGAGTTTAAGAGTTTGATACATCTATCTCTCCATCCAATGACTAAGCCTCCCGGGCTTCCCTTGGCATCCATACTTAGAAAAAACCAGCCCATGAAGAGGCAAGTTAGAATCTTGGTAGCCATGGCTTCGTATGCTAGAGTTTCTTGAAGAAAAACTACATCAGGCTGGTGTATAATTACCAACTGCTTTAGCGCGGAATTATTTTGCGGACTCGCCAAACCCCTGCAATTAAAAGTGAGAAGTTTCATGGGGGAACCCCTACTGGGGATTTTGTTGCTCTAAGCACCCCTACAATTGAATTTTGTCGCCTTGAAGTAATGTTGACCAGTGCTCAAGATTGTGCCTTGAAAAGGTGTGAGTTTCTACCTCGTCCCTTTTTTATTTTCATAGTCTCTGGATTTGGGCCCAGGCATCTGTAGTCTGCAATGGGAATGGGGATTGTTCTATTACGAAGTTGGAAATGAATGGTTGAGTCCTCAAACTCCTAAGAAGAAGAATATGCGAATGACCGGGAAACTGGGGATCCAGGTGGAGAGTCTAGATAGAGAGAAGAGTTGGCTAGGGATGGAAAGGACGATTGCGGGGGCTTGGGAAGAGGAATTAGAGCCAAAGTGTTTGGAAAGGGTAGATTATGAAGGGAGTGACGACAATCCACCAAAGATAAATTAAATGCTTTAAAAAAAAACATTTACTGGTCAGGAGATAGTAAAGTGCATACCCAATAGGTTATCAATCAAAAAATGTGGAACTGCCTTCGAGCATACTTATGAAGTCTTCGCATCTCTAACGACTGAGATTAAAGGCATTTCATCGCCCTCTTGTACTGCCGACTCATCAGCCTCCAAGATCCGAGACACAACTAGAGCATAAAGCGGAGTACCCACCGAAGCCGACCCTGAAGAGGGAGAGTTGACACCCAAATTCTTCTAGCACCCCCGATCATATATGATCTTCGAAGTAGACCGATTGTTCCTATGCCCCCTCATGGAGGACTTGCAATCCTTAACAATATGCCCATACTCATGGCACCCCTTCATAATCTAGGATTTGTACCCTAGTTCTTCCCAAATTTGTCAAGTTAAGGAATTTCCTAAGCCCTTCTCTGATGTTTAGTAGAACCAAAATCCTTGCCACCAACATCTCCCCAGACTCTAAGAATCCCATATCAACAACTAGAAACTCTCCCAAGAAATTCCCAATTGCCTGGAAGCATTTTTCATTCCATAGATGTGGGGGAAGGCCTGGCATCCGAACCCATATTGGGATGGAGTCCAACCTTTCATTTACAACATCAAAGGTACGGTTCCAAAGCTTAATTAGGATCGACGAATAGTCTATGGACCAACTTTTATGGAGAACGACCATAGCGTGTGATTATTCCGAAAAAATAAGCATGAACCAACTTCTGGACATGCGACTAATTCTGGGAGGAGGGTTGTATGACACACCCCAATTTGTCACGACCCAAGCCTTAAGAGTCTTCTCATTGAATTGGAAACCATATGCTTTCCCTATTATAGTTTTATCTACCATCTCGACCACCCCAGAGAGAATTAGATCATCGCCAAGGATGAAAATAGGGTTTTCCTTGGAAGATCCAGCACACTTATTCCTTTTTTTTTGCCTTGACTCTGGAACTCCCGTAAAACCTTGGTCCTGATTCAAGTGAGTGTTGGTTCTAGGCTCCCCACCAAAAACTGAGTCCCACTCACTTGAATTTGAGGGTCATAAGTTTGCGACAATAAACCCTTCCACCAATTCCTCCAGTTGATCCGAGAAGTAAGCTTGATCCGCATAAGGGTAGAATAAGTCTGGGGCTGGACCTTGTTCCAACGAAGCCTAGTTTGCAAGCCCTAGAGTCAACTCTGCTAGACCTTCACCTAGAAATATCTCAGGAAAAACCCCTTGCTCCCTTAGAGCTGTCGAAGGGAACAGAGTCACAGTTGGATCTCAGAACGACCAAGAGAGGTTAGATTTGGCCAAAGAAGGGGAGAAACCATAGTGAAGAGGGGAAAACGATCCTTCAGAATGCAAGGGTGTCGAACCGCACCAGAAACCTGAGCAAAAAGGAGGGTTGTTGATTGCGAAACTACCCAGAGATGAAACCACTCTTGATCCAACAACTCCACCAAGCCAATAAAGAGCTTTCAGATCTTGCCCAAAGTAAAGACCGGAAACCCCAGAAAACCGTGAAAAGAAATCGCCTCGCGCTTCTAACATAATCTTCTCCGCCAGCTGGACCGTGAGGGGGTGAGCGGGGCTTCCAACTGTCCCCATCCAGGGTAACAGTTCACCCGGCTCGAGCGAGTAATCCACCACATCATCATAGTTTGCCATATGGGAAAATCCGCACCTCTGCAGAATTACGTGAAAAGCTCCTACCCACCTGATCGCTTGTAAAACCGTCTACCGAGAATCCTTCAATCAACAAAACACGGGAGTACCAAAATGAAAAGCCACATGACTGAGGCTCACTAACTTTGGTCATATTTGGCGACCCATATAACCTTAAGAACGAGCTGCAAAAGGATGCAGGCCTCAACGTTCTCCAATCCCTAAACAATTTTGTTTTATTATAATATCATTTTAAAAATCAATATATTAAATAAAAAACATTTACAAAGTTCTTCATGAATCACTACAAATATTTTATATATTTAAAGATAGGGTATTTGATTACATATTTAAAAAATAAATACAATTGTAATGGTTTTTTTTTTTTTTTTCCAAGAGAAAATTCCTCAAATTTATATATGGTATAAATTCCTTTACAAAGCAAACTGCCACAGCATAGGAACATGGACAGCGCACCATCAATGAGGGACCGTTACATGCAAAGGCTGCCAAGGTGGACCAACCCTAAAGAAGAGGATCAAGCGATCAAAGTACCCAATAAACCCATCCAACTGCAAATGGGGAACAATCAACATCATTCAAAGACATTTATAGAGGAGATAGGGCTCTCTATCCCTCTATCCCAATGGAAGATCGAGAGTCTCCCAACCGCTTCATTTAAGGCCCTCTTCGAGAGGGCGTCCGCCTCTCTATTGTGAGATCTGGAGATGTGGTGGAAGTTGATGTCGATAAAGGTTTTTGACAACTCCATCGTTTTTTCCTTCCAAATAATGGTTATATTTAACTTATAATGTTTCACATCATAAGCGTATTACTCTATAGATTGTAGTTAATTTATTTTATTTTGTAATTTATTTATTACAAAATATTTTTGTTTTATAAAATATTGTATTATA
>JASDQU010244564.1:31483-58963 GCA_032191745.1 Picea mariana
CCAAAAATGGTGGGGGAAAAATTGTGAAAGAAATGTATCTAAACCTATATTCTGTGAAAGACTCACTTTTGAACATGACACCCTTTCACTCGCTTTGTGTCTAAGTTGGAAAATCCGCTTGTCTCTTGATCATACTCTATAAGATTTCAAATTGGTCTATGATCCCTGTTTTTGAGTCAGTTTTTCCAAGACATTTGTCGTGTCGTCAATATGTTCAAAGAGAATTTCAAACCTGAAAGCCTTCTATTGCGTTGGCCATTTCTATAGTACTTAAGCCTTCTATTGTGTTGGCCATTTCTGCAGTACTTAAGCCTTCTATTGCATTGGCCATCCCTGAGTCAGTCCTAAATCACTTGTTACTCTGATATACATCAAATCTTGTTACCCGTTTCATGTCATTGATGGGGGATACATTAAGGCCCTCTTGTGATGAGTCTTTTCCTGTCAAATTCAACTCATTATCTAGGAATTAGACTTAGAAACCAGTTGGTACCTTGGAACTTGCATGCCTCAATGGCAGTTTTCCTCACTTTCGACAATGGGTTTTCATTATTGACCCCTAATTGGGAGATTTCGCCGAGTGTTCGACCTCAACTCATTGATTCACATTCGTTGGATTGTACTAGAGTATCTTGGGATTCATTGACATTAATGGTGATTTCTCTTGCACTCGTTAATGGTATTCATTAACGACCGGTAATCAAGTGGTTTCTACCATGTTCGACTTCGACACATGTATTTGCATGTTTAGATTTATACTATAGAGTGGTGGAGATGAAGACCCTGGATCTTTTCTGACAGATTCAGGTTGTGTTGGAGTATATTCAATGTATTGTTACATAGATCCACATTGTATGTCTGGTGGCTATGTTTAAATTTGAGTCCTTAACACATAGATCCACGGTGTACTTTTGGTGGCTATGTTCAGATTTGAGTCATATCGGCATGGATCCACAGTGTATGTTTGGTGGCCATGACCTGTCTTACTTGACATGGATCTTCACATGTTAGCATTTATGCTCTGATTCATTTGTATTCTAAGTATGGGAATGCCTACCTCAGTGATGATACATTATTGTACTATATTTCCTTGTTTGTTGGCAAGTTTCCGACCGACTGTTCCTTGTTCCCTACACACACTCGACAAAGTATTTTAGCTATCACTCTGTTTTAACTTCATACTTTGGGGGGCTCTCTATTACACATTATTTTCATCATCCCTATGGTCATTAATGATGTAAACCTATATGTTGCCTTCAGAGGGGTCAGTGGCCTGAGTTCCTAAAGAAGGAAGGGAGAAGAACTTTTCCTGAGAAAAGAAGTTGCATTTTCCTTTGTAAAAACCCTATAAAAAGGGAAGTTTGCAAGCTGCATTATAGCTAGGGTGCGAGAATGCTTGATTCTAGTAGGCTTCATCATAGCTAGGTCATGAGGAGTTCATAGTATTCTCTATAGGCAGGGTGTGAGAATGTTTACACGTGGGAAAAACGAGCGTTTTCTCGAATCTTCTAGAAGGAGAAACTTCCATGGTGAGGTGGCATCTGAATGGTTTGGATCTTACTTGCTTTCATGATTTAGTGGGATCATCCTAACCTCCTCACCTTATCCTCTTCATATTATAAAAGGAGAGGTGCTCTCATGTAGAAGGGATAAGTTGGATTTGGCTTGGAATTATTAGCTTGGTTGGAGTGTCTTTGAGTTTTTCCTTTATCAAGATAGATTGTGAATATTATCAAATCTATGCTCTCAGAATTCTTGGAGTGGAAGTGTGTGGGGAACAAAGGACAGTTGGAAGGGACCTTACGACATCAAATCCATGGTTGTAATCTCTCTTTCACATTTAATATGATGCTTTCCTATAAAGCTTGTTGTGTTTTATTGTACGATTCCTTGATCACATACATAGGTTTGTATTGAGTTTATGCTATTACTATCACTTTGGTTGGTTGCGTTCTTTTGGAGGATCATCATTGTATGAGTGTTGGAACGTATCTAGGATGGTGATGGCAAGAGGAAGAAGCATTTAAATGGTATGTCACCTATCCCTCTTTAGTTAGTAAATTCAATATTTAAAACTTAAGGAAAGCATCATGTTCTGGTGTGTTTTTTTCTAGATCTAGGTCAATATAGGGAGATCAGTTAGTGTCCACACCTACTGATTTATCTGATAACAATGTGACAAAGCCTTCAACAATATTAGTACAATTTCTAAGAAGGTGTGTTGAGTGTCTCGAGCCAGGTGAAGGAAGTACTTCAAAAAATCAATGAAGTAACACATGCATGCTCATTTTGCCGGTATGAGAGAGAGATAGAAAGTAACCAAGTGAAACGGTTCAGGTTTTTATTTTGTAACCATTAGTATCTAGGAGTAAGGAGAATTCCAACCATCTAGGGTAATTTCAAAATACTTAAAGAGAGATTTTTCCTGGCCAATGGTAATAGAGAAATATCTCCTTTTCGAGAATTAAGACACGTGCAGACTAGCGACTACATATTTCGTCAATCTTGAGTTATGTGTTCTTCTATTCTTTCATATTCCAGCATCTTTATTCATGTCTTTGATGAATGCATAATCACAACTTAGTACAACATCTACTATGGTTATATGTTTATTTAGTTATCTGATTGCTTACAAATTTTCCTCTATGTTTGCTATTAGCAAATATAAGACCTGAGAATTAGTTGGATTGCCACATTTTATGCTTCATTAAAGGTTTCACATCCATTTTTCTTCTTCTGTAGTAGAGTGAGATTCTTCTGTGATTGATGCCTCCCTTTGTTTTAACAACTTTATGTTTTTTCTCTCATCACATTCATTATTTTCAAATTTGACTCAGATACGGAAAATGACCTCTGAATTGTTATACCATTAATTCGATTTTAGGAACTTTTCTCATATAATTGAAAACAAAAAAAGAAAACATAAAAAAACACATATCTTTTAACTTTTCTCTTCTCCATGACTGTACCTATTGCAATATAGCCTAATATTGAGCCCGGTCTCATGGATCAAACCAGCATTTCTTTAAACTTGGTTAATACCATTTTAGAGATCGCTAACACCTGGGTTGAACTTGAACGTTCATGGGTTGTGATTGAATAGGACATAAGCGTCCATGAACGTTGGGAAGCTAGGCAAAGACAGCTTAGAAATCAACCATAGCTTCTTTCCCTAAAAAATTGATTTTCTTTTCATATTAAAAACTCTCTTTATTTTTAGGATGCCTTGACATTATACTTTGAAGCCTTAAGTATAAACTCAGGAACAACATCTTTTTGGCATCACTATCGAGGAACGAAGAAACAAAGTTATTTTTCTCTGGGAAGAATGACATTGGTAAGTTTATTTCTGATAGTGAACAAGGATTGAATACATTATAAGGCTATTTTTATCTTTCACTTGTTGACTTCATGATTAATAAACTGGCATTTAAGTGAACAAAATACCAGAAAGAATCCATATGATAAGCAGACCTCGCATGTATCTGATCCTGAATAACTTCTAAAAAAAAGAAGATACCCTAAATAGACCACTTTATCAACAAGTTTTATCAACCCAAATCCATACATCCAAATAATAAGGGTCTACCTGAATGGTTATATTCGCAAGAAGGTTCCACCCAACTCCTTTTCAGAGAAACATCCATTGATAGAATCGAAACCCTAGAACTTGAGTTGGTGTTACCCGAATTTAAAGATGAAACTTTTCCAATTGTCTCCTTTACCAATAGAGGTAAAATATCTATCTCACTTCTCGCCTCGATTGACATTTCATCAGTTCCCGAAATTTAGTCTACAACCTCTCAGAATTCATAATAATATATTGTATACCTTGACTCGATTCCTATTGGTTCTCCTATGTACACATCCTGTGAGTGCGAAGAAACCAGTCCTCTTTTTCCGGTTCCCTATTTTTCAAATTTCATGTCTCTTGATGGTCAATTCTATGAAACCATTCCACTTTATCCACACGTAATTGAAAGGTCACCACACACCTTTAAAATTCTTCTCTATAATCTCCAAGTTTCACCCTCTAAATTATCAATGGTTGTGGCCGAAGGAGGTGGTGTTGCTGAGGGAGGAGGGGTTGGTCAAGTACCACCCCAACCCCCTAGAATATTTTCCAAACTAGCTGCTAGGTATGCCCCTTTGGTCCTCCCAGTCCCTCTCCACGATCTACCTGAAAATTATATGAAAAACCTGTCGAAGTTCACTAGGGAAGGAGATTTGACTGCTACCGAACACGTCAATTTCTTTGATCAATTTGTTGACATCCTTGGTCTTGAACATGAAGATGTTTATTCAAGACTCCTAGTTCAAACTTTCGAAGGACAGGTGAGAACCTGGTTCCAAGGGCTCCCATCAGGATCCATAGGATCATATGATGAGTTATAAAATGCTTTTATCAGACAATGGGGAGAAAGGAAATATCATCTTTATTATCTAACCGAGTTGGGAGCTTTGAGAAAGAAAAATTCAGAATTAGTTCTTGAGTTTACCCAAATATTCAATAAATTATATAATAAAATTCTACCTGAGGTTAAACCTTTCCAACCTGTAGAAAAAGTAACTTTTGTTGGGGATTTTGATCCGGATTTCGCTCTAATTTTAAGAGAAAGGAGATCTATTGATCTCACTAAAATGAAAGATGACGTTGTAGAAATTGAATCAAACATGATGGCATCAAGAAAGTTAAAATATAAATTTGAAATGGGAAATAAAGAAACCAGACGGTATAGAGAACAAGAAGGACCCTCTGTTTCTGGGAGGTCTTCGAAAGATAATATGGATGACATGTCGAGAATAATCAAAGAATTGTCAAATAAAATATCGAGAATGGAATTGGACCAATCAAAGAATGATCAGTTCCCTAGAAAGGATTTTAGAAGGAATCCTAACCCTCAAATACAACAAAGACAAATTAAGAATGAAGAACAAAATATCCAAGTCCCCTTTAAGAATGAAAATTTTATAGGAGGAGAAGACATGCAAAATTTTGACGAGTTAGAAGAAGATATAAATAATCTTGGCAATGATTATCAAGAACCTTATTTGACTAGACAAGATTATGAAAAAACTTTAAATATAGAATACATGTCTAAAAATGACGAGAATAGAAATATTACATAAGATTCATCTTATCAAGGAATCGATGATAATATAATGGACGAACTCCAATAGAAATACAATCTAAGGCTTAGAGACATGAATATCATGACTACCCCACTGAAGAAAATTCTGCCAAGAGGGGAAACAGACGAGGCAGCTTCAAAAGCTGCGGAAAAAAAGAATGTTAAAACCAAGACTATCGATACACAGTCTACCAAGACAAATATAGTAGAAACACCAATTATTAATATAAGGAAAGTGGAGGTTCCTATCGGTGAAACAAAAACATCACAAATTAATAAACTAGAAAAGAAAGGGATAGAAATCCAAACCAAAAAAGTTGATAAGACAAGGAGAAATTTCAGTCTAGAAAATGAAATTAATAAAATCAAAATCCCTATACCTCTGGTTGAATTGGAAAAAAACCCAGTATACAGAAAGCAAATTGCTAAAATGATTAATTTTTCAGATAATGAAAGTCAAGCTGACGTTATAAATTTAGAAGACGATAATCCTAATATAATTTTTGGTCCATAGTTTTCAGGTGCCAGAGATACTATCGCCTCTTTCTATATTATGCTAACTATGCAAGATCACCTACTCCATAATTGCATGTTGGATTCTAGAGCTTCTCACAATGTAATTCCCAAATCCATTATGGATAGACTTGGTCTCGAAATCACTCGACCATATGGATATTTGTATTCTTTCGATTCAAGAAAGGTTAAATGTGTAGGTATGATAAAAGATTTAGTAGTTAATCTTGCACAGATTACTATAAAAATCGTTCTGATGGATGTGGTGGTTGTTGATATACCTCCAAATTATGGCATTTTGTTATCCAGGTCTTGGGGCACCAAACTTGGAGGATCCCTCCAACTTGACATGGCATACGCCACAATCCCAATCTTCGGTGGATAGTTCACTCACTTGTACAGAGAAAAAAAGGTTGGTATTTACAGTAAGTGATCCGCTGAACCCAAATAACTACCCTATTTATATTGCAAATCAGGATTTAGGAAATTGTATTTTATCCATTGATGATGATTTAAATAAATGTAAAGAAGAAAATTGTATAGAAAAAGAAAAAATGGAAAAGATAGATAAAGATGTATATAGTTCTGGAGTTTGGAAAATGTATTTTGATGGTGCTTCATCTTGTGAAGGAGCAGGAGCTAGAGTGTTGTTTGTGGCGCCCGACCCTGAGTTCATTATTCCTTTTTCTTACAAGTTACAGTGGGACATATATTACACTAACAATGTATGTGAATATGAGGCCTTGGTCTTAGGATTAGAAGCTGCTAGGAAATTAAATATTAAGAACTTAGAAGTCTATGGTGATGCTGAACTGATCATAAAACAAATTAATCGTCAATACCAGGCTAAGAACCCAAGGTTGAGATCTTATAGGAATTTTTCCTGGGATCTAATCGAGAATTTTTTCTCATCGGTTAATGTTCATTACATCCCTAGAAATGAGAATCAACAGGAAGATTCATTGGCTAAAGTAGCATCAACTTTTGTGCCTCCTACGATTTTCAAACTTAAATACCATATAGAGATGAGACATAGACCTTCCATACCGAATAATATTCAACATTGGCAGGTTTTCGAGGATCATGAACAAATCATAAAATTTTTAGAAATGGTGGATGACTTTGCCGAAACACATATCGACCAAGAAAATTAGAATGATTCTGCTTGGATTATGCAGGAAGGGGAAGATCCTCAAGAATTTCATAATAAGATTGCTAATCACCGTATGCTTATTTTGAAAAATAATCAGATCCCCAAAGCTCTGATCCCCTTAGAAAGGTTATTTAATCATGTACACAATCCTTTGAAGTCCACTTTACAGCCTCAGCCAGAAGAAGTTGAAGATTGTGATAAAAGCACCAAAGAAAATCCTAGGTTGGTAAAATTATCTAAGTACCTTCCTCCTGAAATAAAAAGTGAATATGCTAAGTTGCTTAGACAGTATAAAGATGTTTTTGCTTGGTCCTATGATGAATTAATAACTTATGACACCACTATAATGGAACACAAAATTCCTCTGAAGCAAGGTGTCAAACCATTCAGGAAGAAGCTAAGACAAATTAATCCTATATTGTTGCCTGTGATAGAGAAAGAGGTAAAGAAACTTTTGGACGCTAAAATCATTGTCCCACTCAAATACTCTGAATGGGTGGCTAATTTAGTTCCAGTAAGAAAGAAAAACGGTGAAATCAAACTATGTGTAGACTTCAGAAATTTAAACAAATCATCATTCAAGGACAATTATACATTGCCTAAAATGGATCACGTTTTAGAGAAAGTAGTTGGAGCGAATAGGATGTCCATGATTGACGGATTTTCGGGTGACAATCAAATTGCAGTACATCAAGATGATAAAGAGAAAACTGCGTTCATTACCCCTTGGGGTACCTTTATGTACAATAAAATACCTTTCGGTTTAATGAATGCAGGAGAAACTTTCCAACGAGCTATGGACATCGCCTTTGTCAGTGAAAGAGATAATTTTATTGTTATTTATCTTGATGATATAAATTTATTTTCTAAATCCGATGCAGAACATCTAGTACACCTCAAGCAAACATTCAAAAAATGTAACAAATTTGGTTTGTCTCTGAATCCCAAGAAATCTCATTTTGCGATGCAAGAAGGTAAACTCTTGGGCCATATAGTGTCTAGGGATGGAATTAAAATTGACTCGAAAAGGATTGAAGCAATATATACTATTAATATTCCCAGGAATAGAAAAGAAATTTAGTCATTTTTAGGAAAGATAAATTTTTTGAGAAGATTCATTCTGAATTTCGTTGAAATCGTAAAATTGATTACAGATATGCTTAAGAAGGACATCGAGGTAAAGTAGAAAAGCAAAGCCAAGGTGTCATTCGAATGTATTAATAAGGTCATAGGTGAAGCACCAGTATTGGCAAGTCCTGATTATTTGAAAGAGTTTTTTATTTTTTCATTCGCTTCTGAGCATACTATTACAGCCGTACTGTTACAAAAGAATGATGAGGGTTTTGAGCAGCCAATTGTGTTCTTTAGTAAAAGTCTCAAAGATGTTGCAATAAAATATAATGTACTGGAAAAGAAAGCTTACGCAATGGTGAAAGCCCTCAAAGCTTTCAGAACCTATGTAATACATTCAAAGATTATTGCTTATGTACCCATCAGTTCTATTAAGGATATATTGGTTCAACCCGCTAGTGATGGAAGGAGGGGAAGATGGTTAGCCAAAATTTAGGAATTTGACCTAGAAGTTAAACCGACCAAACTTATTAAAGGTCAGGGCTTGGATAAATTTTTGGTTGAATCAAATCTAAAAGCACTCGGAATAAATCATCTACTAGAGTATAAAGGATTTTTAGAGATAGAGGAACTTGATGTTACTGTGCCCGCAACTGAAATTTTAGAAAAAATCTCTTCTTCAGCTTGGTAGAATGACATTATTTCTTATCTACTGACCCTTTAGTGCCCTAGAGACCTAACCCCATCTAAATCTAGGACATTGAAGTTACACCCTATAAAATATTATATTGTATATGGTCAATTATATTGAAAAGATCCCCTGGGTTTCTTACTGAGTTGTTTAGTAGAATCCGAAACAGAAAAAGTTATAAATGAATTTTGTGAGGGAGTGTGTGGAGGACATCACGCTTGGAGAGAAACAGCTTATAAAATATCAAGAGCTGGATATTATTGGCTGAAATTATTCACTGATGTAAACACTAAAGTCAGAACTTGTAATCCTTGTAAGTTGTTTACAGGCAAGCAGAAAATTTCAGCATTACCTTTAGTTCCAATTAAAACTGAAGCTCCATTTCAGCAATGGAGTCTTGATTTTATTGGAGAAATTCATCCACACTCGAGTGCTCAACATAAATGGATTCTGACCGCTACAGACAATTTTACTAAATGGGTGGAAGCTATTCCTACGCTAAACGCAACAGACGCAGTAGTGATCAGTTTTTTAGAGGAGAATATTCTATCAAGATTTGGCTGCCCTTGAAAAATAGTTATTGATAATGCTCAGGATTTCAAATCCATGGCCATGATAATTTATTGTCAAATGTATAACATTGTTCTAGGACACTCCACGGCCTACTATCCACAGGGCAATGGATTAGCTGAGTCATCTAACAAAATCCTGATCACTATAATTAAGAAAGTAATGACCGAAAATAATAAAGCATGGCATGTACATTTAAAATATGCTTTATGGGCTAACAGGATAGGCACAAAATGGTCAATCGGAATGTCTCCATTTCATATGGTATATGGTACTGATGTCATTTTACCCATAAATCTAGCGCTGCCAGTAACGAAACTCTGGCAAGACTCAAAAGAAGAGCCAAATGACATTACCAAGAGGATAAATCAATTGATTGAAGTTCAGCAAAATAGGGTTGAAGTAGATGAAAAACTACAGAAATATCAAGATAATATGAAATCCTTATTTGACCAAAAGGCTAAAGATAGGGAATTCCTCCCTGGTGATTTGGTTCTAAAATGGGAAGCCGGAAAAGAAGACATTGGGAAACATGGTAAGTTTGATCAGATTTGGTGCGGACCATTCAAAATTACAGCCTCTAAGGGAAAGAATGCATTTTTGTTAGAAAATATCGACGAAAAGATTCTTAATACCCCTATCAATGGGCGGTACCTCAAGCATTTCATGCAGTAATACGTTATGAACTCTCATTGTACATACCGGTTTGTTTTCATGTTTTGTTTATAGTTACCTTTATTTCGGTAAGTTTATTTTTACTGTAAATTCAAAAAGGTTAGTCAAATAAAAAATAATAATAATAAATAAATAAATATTGAAATATGCAATAAGTAGGTTTCTAATCTACAAGAGTTCTTGATAGTTATCGTGTTTATCTTATTGTGGGATACTTGTCGATAGCAAAGAGACTTGAGATATCAAAAAGGTTACATGCATAGATACTCACGTTAAATGTCTCTCGAAACAGGTAATAAACTAATAGTTTGCTTGGCTAGAAGTATAAACAACTTCTGAGGTATGGATTTATGTCTTAAAAACTTAAGTTAAAATTTTCTAGGAGATGTTAATGAGTAAGACAATAATCTTATGTTTACTAACATCATCACCAAAACCTTTAATCAGATAAATGAAAGAAACTTTTAATTATTAAAAAAAAATCTCTGGACGAAGTAAGTAAAAAAAAGAGCAATAAAACGAATTTAAAGAAAAGTTTCAAGAGTTGAGTAAGAAGTTGGTTTAAGAGTGATTGTACCTACAACGGAAAATTTGAAACCTATTTATTTTCCCCTATTCATGTTCAAGATTTTTCTTCACGTGATTCTTGATATCATCCCATGAGCTTCATAGAGGAGAAAGGTCTCACCTTAACTATGGAAACTCATAAACAAATCTTCAAAACGAGAATAGGTAAAGATTATTATAATTCCTCTAACTTTAACTAAACCGAAAGTTTGTTTGAGGTTAATCCTAACTATCTTAATTCTTCTAACAGGATTAAAATGACTAGTTTCGCTCAAGAAAAGTCCCTAAAAAAAAAATCATAAGAACTCCCCTTGAGAACTTCCCTGAAGGCGAAGATGTTTTGAAGTTCAGAAAAGGATTAGTCCTAAGTAATTAAAGTGAGTTGACAGACCTTTGTCATTAAATTATAAACAGATATCTTCCTGGGTATATTTCATACCGATTGATTGCCCCCACTTCATGTTTTGAAACAAGACAAATGGTGAAAGGAAATTCATAAAACGATTCCCCCCATATAGCCAAAAAGAGATGATGAAAGGAAATTCATTAAATGATTTCCCTCATCTCAACATTTAAATTCTAAATTACTAATTGAAGTGGTGAAAGGAAATTCAATGTGGGAAATCTGATAACTTCACCGGGGTACTGAACAGGCTCACTGGCAGTGAAGCAATGTCTACATATCTGATAGGTTTTTATACATGAATTATAAGATTCTCTGGTAACTATTTTTCTTTTCGGCTAGATCTACATTCTAAGATAATGGGACTCCCTAACTTAAAATATTGGAATTACTTCACCTTGATGCGAACAAAATCAAATAATGCCTTGTAGAACGATTAAGGTTGTTTTGATTATCTTATACAAATATGAAGTTAGTTTTATGAAAGGAAAACCATTATAAGCCTAACTCAAGAGCACCGAAGGATTTAGTTTTGAAATTTTTCAAAGTTGAGGATGAAATCCTAAAATCCTGTTTTGTGATTTCTTTCATAATGTGTTTCATAGAACTGCAATAATGACTCCATTTACCCAATAAAGGCACTTGGTCTACATGTTCTTCTCGTCCCGCAAGGAGACGAGATCCCTAGATGGAGCCTATGTTGAAACATATATATTTTTCTAAACTTTAGACTTAAAGAAGTTTCATTTTTGTTTAAATAAAAACAAGAACAAGAAGGCATTGGACACCACCGTCGAATAAATCCTTCTGATTAATCCAATGGTCTAAAATATTTTTAAATATTGGAGCCGCCCTTGGTTTAAAGAGTTAAAACACCAAGACAGCTTCCAAAGTATCGGGTTTTAGGGTTTCACGATATGAGCAGTTTGACATACAATGAACTCCGAAATCCCAATATGCGAAGTCGCGAAAGTTAGTTTAAAAATTAAACCGAGTTAATTAAAATGATTAAGACTATTTAACAGTAATTAAAAGTTATTGTCATTTCTCATTTTGGAAATCCCACCTCAAACGACAGCTTAAAATCCTGATATACAAAGTCACGAAATCCTTATTTAATTGCAATTAATTAAAAAAAAGGTTAAACATACTTAATATAATTTTAACCAGTCACATTTTTGGGAATCGGGGAATTATCACTCATCACGCCCAAAGAACCCCGAAGAATGAAGTCTCGAAAACATTAAGTTCTTAAGCATGTTTTAATTTAACCTCTCACCAATGATTTTTTTTCGCACATTCGCGTTTCGGGATATTTCAATGTTGTTACGTCCAAAACTCTCGGTCACGAATCGCCGAAATTTGGTAATATTTATTATAGATCAATGGAAACATTTTATAGAGTAAGGCATGTATCTCCAGTTGTACTCTCCTCATTAAAACAAATAAATTCATCGCTCGTAGAAGCACGCTAGAATTAAGGCAGACTGAGGGTGAATAAAAGTTTCTATTTCAAATTTCATTCTCACTTTCAGCAAAGTAGTAAGTTTTACTCAAGAAACGATTATGCCTTCTTCCCTGTAACAGGTATTTTCTTTTTATCACAGTCATCATGGCACCCAGGAAAACGTTGAAGAAGAGTGATGAGGTCGGTGAAGGCTCAAATATGAACTCGGACATTATGTCCAATACCACACCACGTGTTGTAGATTCAATCAGGTCCTGGATGCAGATTTTCAAAATCTTGGAGGATGAATTCATAAATTCCCTAGATGATTCTTGAGACGAAAACACTGATAAGTTCGGAACTAAACTCAGATTTATAGCAAAGGTTGAACTTCATAAAATATCTACATGGCCAAAGTTCATGCCATACAATGACATGATAAATTGGGCTCTAGAGAACACCAATGTGCAAACCAGGAGCATCATAAATCATGAAAAGGTTTCCGTCAGCTCTTTCAAGCCAGAACACATTCGAGTAATGTACAATATATCCTCTATTTCTAAATATATTTATAATGTTGCATTTGTAAAATATTTTCAACGAAAGGAATGTGCAGAATTTGACTGAACCTACCCAGATATAGTTAAAACATGGTGGGGAATTCCAATGAAATTCAGAGCTGATTCTCATGGTGTTTATGCCACTGCATCATTAAATGAATATATGGTCTATATACCCATGATGTTATGTATACCATTTGGAAGGAAAATCCCTACTCATTTCCCAGTGGAATGGGTATCAATCATGCATGAGGTAGCCGAGGGTTTCACTTTCAATTGGGCTAAGATTCTATCAAATAACCTAACCAAAGAAATTGTTGAGTACCAAACGGCGAAGTCAAAAGGCCAACCTATAGATTTGTTTATGTTTGTGTATTTCATGGATGTCATATGTTACATCACTCCATTTCCATTAATGAATTGGAATCGGAACCCAACCTGCACAGAACCTATCCATTTTTATCATTCTAAGTTATGGGAAGAAAAGGTGAAAGATTTATTTTATGAAATCTGCAATGATGTAGTGATTCCTATGAATAAAACATTATATGGTTATCCACCCCCTCGGATTTCAGAGAAAATTATGGAAAACATTAAAACAGTTGCAGATTGGTTTATTGAAGAGAATTTCTCTTATATCAGATTTTTCGGATGCTCAATCCCCCCTCATGCTCTCCCAAAATTTCTACCTGAAAGACTGGTGTGCAGAGAAGTGGCTTACCAGATGATAACAAGAGGCATCAAAAAAGAGCTAAAAGCAGTTCAGAAGAAATTTTGGCCAACTTTTCCTCTACAGGTTGGAAGGATTTCACTGCTAAATTTTGGCCATTGCAAGGTAGAAGTTGAAGCATTAGAGGATGTTAAACTTGTAAACATTGAGTTCAGAAGGAATGATCCATGTCAAATTGTGGTAAATCACCTAGCTCAATGCAATATGAAAACATATGAGCATGAAGACTCCCCCTGTGATGACATATTCACAAGGAATTATACCTCCAGGTTTTGAACCAAAGTCCTTTGGTAAACAAACTATTGAGGAAACCCCAAAGAATCCCGAAGTGTCTTCACAAGGATCAGAAACTTCATAGGCAGAACATCCAGAGTCTAAAATAGAGTTTAAATCTGAGACACTTATAAAAAATAATCAAATGATACTCCCTTTATCGTCTACTCTTGTTGATACCTCCAAAAAAACAGAAGGAATGCAATTCATAGAGTTAGGCAGTCCTATTACAACATTAACCCCTTTACAGTCAAGTTTTGGGACTCCCAGTCTCGAATTTATATATGCAAGCAATCTTATCTCGATCTCTATTGAAGAGATACCTTCCTCTGACTTCTTTTTTAGTAAGAAGAGGAAAGTTGTGGTGAAATAAGAAATACACCCAAAAGAAGGTACAATGGTCAAAAAACATAGAGTATTATTAGATGGAAAAAATTTGGAAGATGAAGATTTTTCTACAGAGGTGGAAGGATATTTGGGAGATTTTGCAACGACCAACTTATTCTCTGTTGATAATCTGAAAGAAAGGTTGAGGTAGAGGAATCAGACAATAACTCAGCTGCGAGATCAAATAAGGGATACAGAGAATAATATCAAAAATGAGGTCAGCAAAGGACTCGTACAAGCTAGAGCCAACAGCAGACAAGAAATTCACCAACTTAAATCTGATCTTTAAGAGGTACACAAAACTACTCAAGCAAGTCAATGGTGGGTCATCTAGTAAGAAGAATTAGTAACGCAGTTGCAAGTTAAATTAAGTTCCACTGAAAACAAGGTTGTAAATATAGCAGTGTTTCAAGCTCAGGCATTGGAAGTGCATCAAAAGTTGGAAGCAACACAACAAATCTTGTTTTCTAAGGTAGGGATCATCCAAGATTATTTCTAAAAGATAAATCAATCATTAGATAACATTGATTTTAGAGAAAAAGAGGCTACTACGGCTCGGACCACCTTTCAAAAGCAGTCTTGTCTTTGGCTAGAGAAGAGGTACCAGTAACTCCCAGATTCATTGTAGCAGAACAAATCAGGGGTGATATAATACTAAAGACATGGGAGGCCAATATAACCAAGATTAAAAGAATGGCCAAAGAAATAAAGGAGGATTGTGAAGAGCATTTTGATTTTCTAGATAAAAAATCACTAGGCATTAGAAAGGACGATTGTTCTGGAGTACTAGGACAAATCAATGTTATAAAGAATCAACTGGACATCAAATAAAGCTTAAATGAAGCTCAGATTGAAATTTCACAGTTGAAATAGGTTGACGTCACTCAACTGGATAGATGGCTGGTAAAGCCAAATCTACAGTTGCAGTCAATAAATTTTGAAGGTAAAAGGATTGAAGGCAGGTTGTCGAAATTACAGGGAAAGCTATATCTTTTTAGGCAAAGGATGTGACAGAGCCTTCAAGAATATTAGTACAATTTCCAAGCAGGTCTGTCGAGTATCTTGAGCCAAGTGAAGGAAGTACTTCAAAAAATCAATGAAGTAACACATGCATGCCCATTCTACTGGTATCAGAGAGAGATAGAAAGTAACCAAGTGAAACAATTCAGGTTTTTATTTTGTAACCGTTAGTATCTAGGAGTAAGGAGAATTCCAACCGTCTAGGGTTGGTAACCTTTTGTATAAATATAATTTCAAAAGACTTAAAGAGGGCTTTTTCTTGGCCAATGGTAATAGAGAAATCTCTCCTTTTCGAGAATCAAAGACTCCATATTTCGTCAATCCTGAGTTATGTGTTCTTTTGTTCTTTCATATTCCAACATCTTTATTCATATGTCTTTTATGAATGCCTAATCACAACTTAGTACAACATATACTGTGGTTATATTTTTATTTATCTATCTGATTGCTTATAGATTTTCCTATGTGTTTGCTATTAGCAAATATAAGACCTGAGAGTTAGTTGGATTGCCACATTTTATGCTTCATTAAAGGTTTCACATCCATTTTTCTTCTTCTATAGCAAAGTGAGATTCTTTTGTGATTGATTCCTCCCTTTGTTTAAACAGCTTTATGTTTTTCTCTCATCACATTCATTATTTTCAAATTTGACTCAGATACGGAAAACGGCCTCTGAATTTTTATACCATTAATTCAATTTTAGGAACTTTTCTCATATAATTGAAAACATAAAAAGAAAACATAAAAAACCACAGATCTTTTAACTTTTCTCTTTTCCATGACTATACCTTTTGCAAGACAGCCTAATATTGAGTCTGGTGTCGCGGATTAGACCAGCATTTCTTTAAACTTGTTTAATAACATTTTAGAGACTGCTAACACCCGGGTTTAACTTGAACATTCATGGGTTTTGATTGAATAGGACATAAGCATCCAGGAACGTTGGGAAGCTAGGCAAAGACGGCTTAGAAATCAGCCATAGCTTCTTTCCCTAAAGAATTGATTTTATTTTCATATTAAAACCTCTCTTTATTTTTCGGATGCCTTGACATTACACTTTGAAGCCTTAAGTATAAAATCAGGAACAACACTAAGGAATTTATAGGAAAAATGGGTTTTCTCCTCAGAGACAAAGCCCCTAAAACAATCCAAGAGCCCAAGAGATGGCTACAAAAATTGAAGACAATCTATCATCATTCTAAGTTGAACCTTTCTCTTCCCCAAGAGTCAAAATGGATGCTAAACCTAAAATGGTCCATAATGCTGAGTCTACCTCAGATATTAGCGCTAGCTTGGAAAAGAGACAGTTGATTCTATATGGCATGGTAAAATTCCAAGAATTAATGATGAATAGGATTTTCAACTTGGAAAGAGCTCAACAACAAGCTCATAGGGCTCCTTACAAAGGGAAATTTTAGAGGGGGACTCAAGTTTTCAAACCAAAGAATGATCAAGAAGTCCCTAATACTTTATCCCCCACAAACATGGTAGATGAAAACCCTTGGTGCTTGCAATGTAGAGACTCACATTGGGATCATGAGTGTCCCTTGAATAATGGTTAACATGACCAAGTGAATATTATTTATCATACCATTGAGGGCCCACAATGTTTCCTTAATGTCACACTTGAAGAACATCAAGAAGGCATAGAGGAAGCAACTAGGAAGGCTATAATGGAGGTGATAAAGTGTCAAGAGAAAGGTTGAAAAAACAAGAATTCCAAGTGTATACTAGGCAAAAACAAATGAACCAACCTCCACCCAAAACCGACAAGGTTGATTTGAAATTTGACCTTGAAGGTGCATTGGCCAAAATGAACATGAGCATTCCACTAAAAGAAGTTATCAAGGTTCGATCTATAAAAGAAAGGTTTGAAAACTTTTTCAAAGTATCAGATGAGCCAATGGAGCCTCCTATCATGCTACAAGCAGATCATTTTAGGGTTCAGTATGATGGAAACCCGCCTTTCTTCATGAAATTATTAGTAAATGACAAATTCCTTAACAAAAGTATGCTTGATTTAGGAGCAGGTGCTAACATGATGTCTTTGAGAGTCATGGAAAATCTAGGCCTCAAGGCCACACGAACTTACAGGAATGTATGTGGTTTTGAATCTAGGGCCATAGCCACTCATGGGGTAGTTGAGAATGTTGAAGTACACCTTAGCAGATATACCGAGAGAGTGATTCGCATGGATATTGTGGTGTTGGATGTCCCTGATGTGTGGGGAATTCTTATTTCCAGGACATTTGTTTCTATGTTGGGGGGAACATTAGAGATGGACCTAACCTACATCAATGTGCCTATGAAAAATGGGACAATTGAACGCCTTCCAGATATGCCAATGGCCAAAGCCCATGTGAAAGAAATTAATAATGATGCTCCAATGTAACACATGATATAACCAAGAAAAACCTTCCTATATTTTCTCCATAGGATACACCTTTCACTTCAAAGGAAGAATTTGATGAGATATAATGGCCAAAAAGGGAAGAATATCAGCAACTATTAGATAAATATAAGGAAAAGGAAGTTGGAACCGTTAAATTACTAAGGAAAGTTGATGATGACATTGTTGACCACCTATTTCAACTAGGGAGTCAACTCCATGTACCATGAAGATATGCACCATTAGGTTCTACCAAGTTAGAGACTTTTTGGTTCTACAAGGCAATTTTGGCCTTCAACACTTATTTTTGTAATGGAATTTTGGCTCCCCTGCATGGGATTATAATGTAATGGGTATGCATGGATCATAGTTAGGTCAGTTTACATAGGAATTCATCCTTATAGGAGTCCCTTTCACTGAGTGTTTTTTTCCTCGGGTTATTAATTTGACTTAACCAGCTTTATTATTTTCCCTTGAGTTTTTCACTCCCACAAATAATTCCTCCAAACTGGTGAAAGGAATTATAATTATCTATCCCTTTGGTAGTTAGTGTCTAGAAATGTTGTAAATTACCATGCAGTAAATCTTCTAAATTTTTGTGGAATTTCGTCGAGTCTAGATAGTTTTTTTTTTTTTTTTTTTTAAATTGTTGGTAATTTTAATTAGTTTTTGATAATAAAAAAATGTAAAAACTAGGTCCTTGGGATTTTTATAGGGGTATTTGTGCTCAAAAGAAATGGAATGATACCCCCTTCACCCTTGTACCAAGTTTCATCTCAATTGGACAAATTTTTCTAGGTTTTTGTCCATGAGGAGTCTTAGTCAATCCAAAACAACAATTTAATTGCTAGTCTTGACATAGTCAAAATGTCATTTTTTGTAATTTTAAGCAAAATGGTTTGAGAAAAGGTGAGAGAACTTACCCAAACCCATACATAAGCTATCTTAACCCCTTTCCTAACCCTTTTACCCCCCCTCGCTTATCTTTTACATCATACCACTTACTCCCCTAGGGGATTTGTGCCCCCCTTAATGAGTATGTTGTCCCAACTCATGATTTAATAAAGGAAACACCCCCTAACCCCTAGTGCGCCCTCCTAATGTTCTAACTCAAATATTGGGTGGATCAAAAGGTGTTTCCCCTTCCCCCTTTCTCATCCCTCACACCTATCACCTCTCCAAAACCCTAAAAGTGTGCCCCCCTTGAGATTGGCAGTTTCTATTGGAGAGGGGTCACTCTTGCCTCCCAGGTATAAATAAAGGCCTTACCCTCTTCATTTATCACCAATTATTTTTCTACTGTTACTCTACCCAAATTTCTCCTCACTCTCCTATCTCTCTCATCTTTCTCTATTCCATATTTTTCTCTCATCTTTTGGAGAGGAGCTTGTTGCAAGTATTTGCAACAACCTCCTACTTGATTAATACAAAATATTTGGAGGATATGATTCTTTGAGAGTCTTCTTGGTGCATCCATTTCTTGGGAGGTGACTTGTGTTATTTTTTATTGCATTCTATTTGGTAGATTAGAGATCCCAAGAAAAGTTTTTAGCTTGAGCTGGTTATCAATAGTATTATTGCTAATATAGGTTAAGTACATTGTTTTCTTGCAAAGGATTTTGTAGTTTTAACATATATGTTCATATCTCTCTCTTTCGTGTAGCTTGCTAACATTTTGAAGGTCATTTTCTAGTGTTGGGAAGGTGTTTTCAGATCTGGAAAATACCATTTTCACCTCTATAACTTTGTTTCAATTTATTTCTGTCATTTCCATTCAGTTTTTGGTTATTCTAACACATAGAATAGGTCACATTAATCATTATATATTGTTGTAATTTTCTGCAGAAAAATTATATGTAAAAAGCAGAATTTTTCTTAACATTGTTGTCACTTTTGCAGTATTTCCAGCAAGATTTTGCTTGCTGTTTTTTTGTAGGTTAGTGACCAAGGAGGTGTCCAAGAGGCCATTTGGGGCCATACAAAGCTCAATTACAACCTCCCAAAGTTGGGTAACATAATACCCCTTCTTATTCTCTATTCTAATCATTGTAAGCAAGCCCAAGGGAGCCCCAAAGGGCTTGCAATTCTCTTACTTATAATTTTCTGCAATTTTGTTTAATTGTTTACCTACATCTTGGTGAGTGTTTGGCCCAACCAACCCCCAAAACTGTAAGGCTAGGAAGTAGATTTTATTTTCTGCAATTTACTGTCATTTGTTTGCCCACTTGTCATTAGGACAAGGTTGAGAGGCTAGGCTTTACTTCAAGTTTTTTCTTTCAAGCTCTTGCACCCACTTGTGCACAAAACCGGAAGGCTTTGTCCTCCATATTGTGGACTTGCTTGAGCTTGTTAGTTTAATTTATTTTCAAGTTTTTTTTTTATTTATAATTGTTTTCCTACACCTTGGAGTGTGCTTGGCCTTTCCAACCCCCAAAATCGTAAGGCTATATTAATGCATGCTTTACTTTCTTTCACATGATTAATAATCTAAATCTAATCTAAGAAGTAATCATGTGCTATTTTAGGCCCATGGAGGCATAATGGTTTAATTTTCTCATCTTGGTTTCCATTATTCATTGCTAGTTATCTTTAGTTTGGGCATTTTACTTTCAAGCACATTTCATTTCTTGCAATCTATCTTTCCAAGTAGTTTACTTTCTTGCAAGTCATCTTTATTTTCAAGTACATTGGCTTAGTGGTTTAATATTTACAAGTAATTTAATTTTATGTCTTGCAACCTTGTATAATCTTGTGGTTTGTTTCAAGCACTTAAGTTATCTTGCAATTTATTTCTAGTACTTTACTTTCCAAGTTTATATTCCAAGTACTTCGTTTATCTTGCAAGCACTCCTTACACAAACACTACATTTTCAATCACCTTAACTTAATCTAATCTAACTTAAAATAACTCAATTAACCTTAGTCTCATAGGGCCTGAAATCAACTTAGCTTAATAGCTCACCTTTTACTATCCCAACTTTTCCATCAAAAAGGGAATTTAAGGAAGAAGCGAGGGGTGCTAGATCATGGACGATCTCATGGCGCTTGGCATCCTCTCTATGGAGTACTGCTATAGCTGGTTTGACCTATGGAGCTAGGGTGTGGCCTTGTTTACCTCACTTATTGTGCACCCAACAACTCTTTGGGTACAAGCCGGGGGAGTTCTTAGGTTGTCACTTAGTCTAGGATTCACTTCTAACTTAATAACTTAACTAATCCTAAAATCGATCCACTTAACCTTGGATATCTACTTGGGTACATCTTATGTGGTTCATTCTTAGTACACTCTAGCAAGCACTTTAAATTTTCATCTTTTATGCAAATTACTTCAAGCAGTTGTGGATTGGATTAAGTGGTTTAAAAGTTGCACTCTAACCCTTGGAGGCATTCTTGTATGCTTTAATTTTGATTTTAAGTTTAATCTTTTGATGTGATTGGTCTCCTTCATTGAAGTTACACATCCCTTGGAGGCACTTCATTGTTTGGAGCTCGTGGTTGTGTTTTCCATTGAAGACTTCCCCTTGAGTTGTGCATCCCTTGGAGGCACTCTTGTTTTGGATAGTTGGCTTATGTGTTGTGTTTGTTTTTCCTTTAAGCATATCTCCTTTACCCACACATCAATTCTTTTCACAAGTTGGTTACTTGGTTAGTTACCTTGTTTGTATAATTTGTATATCTTATATCTTCACAGTTTTATCACTGAGTTTAGTTATAACTTTGTGGATAGTTATTTACCTTCATTCTTTTGTATCTAGTCTAATTGTGTAATCTTGTATTTAGCATTCTTTTGTAATTATTGTTGTAATCTTTGTAAACAAAACTCCCTTAAACATAGTTGACCCCTTTCCCAATCTTAGGCACTAGTCTTAGAAGACTTAGGGAAAAGACTTATTTTTCATTGAAAGACTTGCACTTTGAATTGTTTCTTTTGCATATAGGTTAGATCCCCACCTAACCTTAATCAACTAAAATCAACTCCTAGAATTTAACTCTTAATTTCACATAGTCACTAGGTTCTACCCCCCTTGGCTTCCCTAGGAGTAAGCCTAGACTGAAGAGGTTCAAGTCGAGGTGGCAGTGGGCTTTGAACCTAGTCATTGTGCATCCAAGGACACACTAAGTGAGTTGGACTTAGCTCATGTTTTCAAGTGTGTATAAGGACAAAAACATACATGTTGATCAAACCAAGCCAACAAGAATTCCTTACAGTTGAATTGCACCCTCCCCCCTCAAGAAAATATACTAGGGTTATGCAAGAAGAAACCAATATTGTGGCAAGAGTATCAAGAGGGAGATACAGTATAGATGTGGTACATGTTATCGCGCAATTTTTACTTGCCCAAACCCGAAGGAAAGTGAAGACTAAATTAGCGTAACACAAAGGATGTCCTATCACTATCACCTTAATAAGATACCTATTTCTATTTAGGAATGGTACCCTAGGGGAGATGTCCCCGGTGACCTGGGGGTTTGAGAAGGCTAAGGGAAAAGTATCAAGAAATTCCCACCCCTCTCCTAGGTCACTTTGATAAAAAGTTCCAAGGGTTTTAAAGAGATGAAGCAAAGTAATATTTAGGTGTACCTGCCAAGAACAAGACAACAAGAAAAATACTATTTTCAAGTACCATATAATGTTAGTGCTTCATAAAACAATAGAATTTTGATAAAAAGAACAATACTATATAAAAGCTTAAGCAACAGAAGTATTTATAACAAAAATATATATATATAGCAATAGATTCACAAATATGCCTCAATAAAGCTTCAAAAATGACAAGAAATGATAACATAAACTTGACAAGATGATAGTAATTGTCAGAAGCAATGATGGCAATGTATAATTAGCTTCAAACTTGATTTTAAGATGAATTTGTTGTTGTTATAAATGGTTGTAGAAATATTTTGAAACAACAACAAATTAGTTAGTAGGTTAGTCTAATCTAAAGTTAGAAATAGTTAGTAAAGGTCTTTAGGTAGATGGTTTGAGAGTTGTTTTAGTCAATCAATCACTTGCGAGGTATGAAATAGTGCATTTTAGGGTAAATGGAGTCAAAGTTGTGTTGGCAGCCAATTAGCATTTCTATCCTATCCTTATAAGCTGCCTACACCAATGTTTTGCAACCCTTGATTTTCATCGCAGTCTTTTGATAATACGACACTATTATTTCTTGCATTTGCACACCTGTCTTTGTTCTTGTTTTCACGACTGCAAGCGTGAAAAATTTGATTTCGAAGCCACATGAAAATCTTCACTGGATTATTATGGTCACTCTTGTCTATGTGTTCATTGCGTTTCCAATTTAATTATAGTCGCACAGTTGGCAAGACTCCAAGATCCTTTACTCATTTGGCATCTTTTTGTTGTTAATATGGCTTCATTTTTTTTAAGATTGTGATGATATTATAGTGACTATCATTGAGTCCTTAATACATTGGTGCTTTGATGTTCTATAGTCTTTCATCGATTTCCTTGGTGCATTGGTTTCATGAAAACATATTAACATTGTGGTTAGACCCTTGGCGCGGCCAGTTCATATAACATATATTATGATCGAACCCTTGGTGTTGATTTCGAAACATTGTTTTGATTTTAAAACTATGCAAATACTATTGCTCGTGTAAAATATTTGGGTCGACTCATCATAGTGTTCGATGGTTGTTTTATTGACTTTTGCAATAGTGATTTGAATCACCATATGTGCTGTCGGTTGTACTTTGGATATGACTGTTTTGCATGGGCTGATCTAGCTCCACCACCCTCACACATTCCGACATTAATGCCTTCCCCCTATCTCGGGTTAACTCTGTAGTTTTCGGGGAATTCTGTGAGTTATTCGACCCGGCGTATACCCTATTCAAACCCTTACCTATTCACCCAACTCCCTATGTGTTCACGTCTATGGCACCTATGGTCCGCATAGAGCCAAATGGTAGCCAAACACTCCTGCTGTTCGACAACACTCGTGAGGATTTAGAAAATAGTGGTTGGCTGGTGTTTATCCAGAGATTTGAGGGTTTCAACCTTTCATTTGCCCAACAATTCGCCCTCACCTTTGACGGTTGCAGGGCTAAGGTCGGAGACTTACAGCTCGAGCTAAATGAGGAATTCATAAGTTCAGCTACATGCTTACCAGTCACAGGGAAAAGGTGGTTTAAAAATTCCAAAGTAGATGAGGTGCAGTGGCCGCTATTATTCACATCAAGGAAGATTGTTTCTTATGATAGAGGTATGCCTATCAACACCTTCAAACCCAGGTGGCACAATCTTTTGGCAATTGTTAAATAGTTTGTGACCTGTGAAGGTCATTATGGCTTGGTATTTTTGTATCATCTTCAGTTATTGATGAATTTTATAGGCTACCCTATGAATATGCCACATTATCTCTTGCATAGCTTTTACAAGATGTCCAAACGATTCAAGCGTGAAAAGGCTGATAACAACCTTTTCCATCACTGCTTGATCAAAGTCCTTATCGTTCATCGTTTAAACCTTAGTGGTGATAGTTGGCAAGTCTTCCTAACAAGGAATGGATTTTCCACCACTGAGTCTGTCCAAGTGGACAAGGTGGTGGTTGCCGAAACTTTGGTTGGGCCTGTCATGCCATTTCATATCCTTCTACCCCCTGTCAAACCCCTGGATTGCCCCGACCTTGACTTACCTGACACTATTGTCGACCCGTGTGCTAAAGATGATGTTAAGGCCGTCAAAAGACCTAGAAGGAAGAAAGTCAAGGGTGATACTGCTGTCAACAATAAGAGAAATAAAAACACCCAATTGATATCAATATTTGCCTAGAACAAGCCTAAATAGAACGTCGAACAAAAGCCCATCGTCCTGAGTGAGGATTCAGACTCAGAAGTTGAGTGTTTCCTAGCAAAGGAATACCTCTATTCTCATGGCCTATGCTCTAAGGAACCCTACGACTTTGTCTCTAACTTACCTCCGCGCCTCAAAAACGACCCTAACTACTCGGGAATCAAGCTTCATGATGAAACCCCTGGTAACTTGAACAAACCCTCGCCGGTGATGCCAAAGCCAAATCAATCACCATGTATCCAATGTAATGCTTGGTTAGAATGTTATTACACCGACGTTCCCCTATTGCAATTAAAGATCAAATAGTTAGAGGAGTGGGTGACAGTGCTGGTAAAGGAGAACGACAGGCTACAAGCCAACGAAAAGAAACAAAAAACCACTGGTTCAATTGTCTTCATAAATGTCGAGACAGCAACGGCCTTTATCAATTCCAAGCTATCATAATCGAATCAATTTTTTTATGCCCAGGTATGTATCTCAACATAGATTTTGCTTTATAAGTTTTCTTGCATTAATATAATGGATTGGGTTTGCTTTCGATTAGCTCTGTTTGTTTTTAATTGATTCAAAACAATTCTATTGACTTTGAATTATCATAAATGATTTCGCTATGAATCATGTATGGAAGATTTTCTTTGCTAAATTCGGACACAGCTACGATTTAGTAAATATTCTAGTACTAATGCGTTGTCTTGAGAAAGACGAAGCAGAAAAAGTCTTGCTAGAGTTGCACGCAGGAGAAGTTGGTGGGCATTTTGGTGGTGACACCACTGCCCATAAAGTCTTGAGAACTGGTTATTACTGACCCACACTTTTTAGAGACGCCCATGCCTTGTGCCGCAAGTGTATTATTTTTCAAAAAGCATCAGGGTGGTTACAGAAACTAGCCTTTCCTTTGCAGCATGTTTCAGTAGACTCCCCTTTTCAGTAGTGGGGCCTTGATATTATAGGTCCAATCAATCCGTCATCCTCACAACAACATAAGTTTATCATAACAGCCATAGATTACTTCACCAGGTGGTCTGAAGCTGTCGCATTAAGAACTGTCAATACCAGTCAGGTAATTGCCTTCCTAAATTCAAACATTATTACTCGTGTTGGTATCCATGACTATTTAGTATTCGATAACGCTTCTTACTTTTCGTCTCTTGAGATGAGTGAGTTCGATTTGGAAAAAGGAATTAAATTGAAGTATTCTGCTAGCTATTACCCCCAAGGCAATGGATTGGCAGAATCAACAAATAAGAATCTGATTAAAATTATCAAGAGAACGGTATCCGAGAATCACAAAAAATGGCATAATGCACTGTTAAACGCAATCTGGGTTGATAGGGTAACACCAAAAACTGTTGTCGGTAACTCTCCCTTCTTTCTCATCTATGGAAGAGAAGCAATTCTTCCACCACACATTCTTCTTCCCTCACTACAGTTGTCACAGAAAATACAAGAAGAATATTGTCCCCCTTTGGAAAATCGAATTAACGCTTTAATGAAACTAGAAGAGGTAAGAGCTCAAGCTAAACGTAAGTTAGATCAACATTAGCTAGTGGTCAAGAGCTGGTTTGATGCCAACTCTGCCTCTGATAGGAATTTCGAAGTAGGTGACCTTGTTTTGAAGTGGGACAAACCACGTGAGGGAAAGGGAGAGCACACGAAATTTCAAAACTTATGGCTTGGACCATTTTTAATTGCTGAGAAACTGGGTCCCAGCTCCTTCTGATTGCAGAGTCTAGAGGGACAGCCTGACGCCTATCCGGTGAATGTCCAAGCTCTGAAAAGATATTTCGCTTGATGACGACCCTTTGTATACTATGTAAATATTTTTCTTTTGTTTGATTTTCTTTTTATGTTTTGGTTTTGATTTTTCCTTTGAGCTTATCAGTTTTGTTGTTGGAAATACACATACCTGAATTTTGGAACTGTTCAGACAAGGAAAATAGAAAATTCTTTCACTAAAATGACTGCTAAAAAATTGTGCAAACATCAATTACATACTTCTAAAATTACATCTGTGTTGGCAAAAACTGTTGTTTTAAAGAAGTTAACTGATTTCGATCTATGAGTGAAGCCTGTCATGATCATCTATTATCTTTTTACGCTGTCTCTGTTCCTTAAGGGAACGACTCAAAAGATGTCTCCCTGCCTTAGAAGGTTGGTTTTGTAAATAAATCATCTCTGGATCTTAATTAAGGACAGTCCTAAAAAATTCTGTTGAGGTCTGTAAAAAATATGTTAAAATATCATAATTTTTAGCGTCACCCCGCTCAATTATATATCTTTAAAAAATTAAATCATTAAAAGAGTTGTGGGAAGTGCTTGTAAACCCGTCAGGATGTTGAACAGGTCTACTGGCAGCGGGTAAATGCATGCATGATGCCAAGACAACTTCGTCGGGTTAGTGAATAGGCCCGCTGGCAGCAAAGCAATGTCGGGTATATGAAAATTTTCAAATATAAGATAACTTGACCTTAAAACGTCCTTTATTCTGATCTGGAACTTCTTGGTGGGATATGGATATCAGAGTGGGTTAAATGGCAACCCTGTCGAGGCTATAGATGCCTGCTGGCAGCAGTGGCTCTGTCAATAGTATTGGGGATTTTGTCTTTAATATCGTGGCTCGCTTGTCTTAAGATTGTTATCAGTTTTCATCCTTTAAGCATTGCTGGAATATGTTATTAATGATGATGTTTAAACGATTTTCTGGGTGTTGTTTTTGAGTTAGAATTTTGTCATTATCATAATCTGAATTTGTTCTTTTGGTAGAGATAACTGCTTCTACCAGTGTGTCGCCATTGTTGGCAGCCAATTCGCATTTCTATCCTATCCTTATAAGCTGCCTACACCAGTGTTTTGCAACCCTTGATTTTCATCGCAGTCTTTTGATAATACGACACTATTATTTCGTGCATTTGCACACCTGTCTTTGTTCTTGTTTTCACGACTGCAAGCGTGAAAACTTTGATTTCGAAGCCACATGAAAATATTCACTGGATTATTATGGTCACTCTTGTCTATGTGTTCATTGCGTTTCCAATTTAATTATAGTCGCACAGTTGGCAAGACTCCAAGATCCTTTACTCAT